>CBVK0103767623.1:0-26964 GCA_900067695.1 Picea abies
GTAAGACAATTCACCTCAGTATCCCCTTCAAGCATCACACCAACCCAGGACCCCATGTGAGTTACCAAGTTTATGTATGGGAGGGCCTTCATCTAACCATATTAGGTGTGCCACCTAGACTGGAAACAAAATAACCTAGGTAGAGGGATAGGTCTTGAGAGTGACAAGGGAAAGTAAAAACCCTTCAAGAGTAAGTGTGAAAATGATATGGTTTTATGGCTTGCTTCATGGCCAATGGTGTCATTGAATCCATTTCTATGAGCGCCTTTGTAGAGGGTGCGCTTTCTCTTGAGTTACCCCATATTTACGTGATATTTTTTTCCAATCCCCCTTATTTTCCTTTTTCTATGTCTCTCTTTATTATATATTTGCAGGTCCCCTTTGCAAGGTTTCAATCCATTAGCATTGCATTTTTTGGACCCGGGGGAGTGTTGAAAGAGTAGAGCTCAAATTTGGACTGGATTTTGTTGGTCCTCTTTTCTATCATTTATTTCTTTCTTTAGCATAATTTTGTTATTCTTTTCATAGCAGCTACGAAACAACCTTTGGGCCTTTATCCCCTCTTCTCATGAGAGAATGGACCATGACCCATTGCAAAATTTTAGTACACTATGAGAGGATCCAGGATGGAAAGTGTTATGTATGGAAGGGAAAGGAACGTTATCCTTGAGAGCCCCCCCCCAGTAGTACCCCTTTTCCCTAGGCGGTGTCAACACAGGACTAGGGCACAGAAGCTGACCACCAAGGTGAAACAAGGCAATTGACACAATTTTCCAAACTAATGATCCATTATCCAAATTCAACAAAATATTGTCATCCACATGCCTGAAAAATTAAGCACAACACTTTGCATGAAAGAAGGACTAACATACCTCATGGTGAAAATGGCTTACCATCTCCCATACTCTGGTTTGATTGAATGTGATGAGCTTTGGTTGACTTGTAATTGTAAAGGTGAATACAGGAGGCTATTAGGATTCCATCTACAGACATGTTGATCATCATCATGGTTGAGATCATGTTCTCCATTGCAAGCCATGAGACATGATCTCCTCTAGTTACCCCTAGGCATGGGGGGGTAATATGAAACACCAACAACATTATGAATTTTCTTGTCTCTGAGAAACCTAAATTGTTTTGAGGAATGTATATGAAAGCACCATCTTTATCCTATTGGCTATAACCTTTGAGATGATCTTGTAAACTATATTACACAAAGAAACTTGCCCAAATTCCTTAAAGGATGAGGGATTATCTATTTTTAGTATCAAAGAAATAAAATTAGTGTTGAAAGCTCCAAGCATGCTTCCAAAAGTCCTATATTCTTGAACAACTTAATGAAGGTTATCCTTAATGAGATATTAAAAACCCACATAGAAATCCAAATTTAGACCATTAGGTCCTGCAATTTTACTTTTTTCAAATGAATCCACCATAGCTCTAAGTTTTTCCTTAGATATCTCAACCATCATATCTTTAGTAACTTCATCATCCATGAATCTAGGAAAAAATGTGTCCATTGTAATAATATTTGCTATGCTAACTCTAGGAGGATACCTACACAAGGTTTCAGAGTGAGAAACACCTAATGTTGCCAACTCCTAGAAACTCTTCACTTTATTACTATATTTTCCACTATTTTGTAAATTAGTGTGTATGTTTTTCCTATGTTTAGCATAGGAATATAATATTTTTGTGTTAGAATCCCCTTCAACAATCCACAAAGCATGACTTTTCATTCTATGCTTACTCTCTTCCCATTTGGGTAGTTTGTTATTTCTAGCTTCTAGATATTTCAACTTAATTAATTATTCCTTTAAGAAAACCCCTAAAGAGTCCTACTTATACAACATGTCTATCTCTTCTTTTAAATTGACAAGATCTAGTTCAAAGTTCTTGTATTTTTGGGAGGCCAAAACACTAGATGTTGTCTTCACTCTTTTCAAGTTCTTAAAAAATTGATACATAGATGATCCATTTTTTTTCTTTATGAAAGATGCCTCCATTCATTCCGAACCAAATGTACATACTCTTCATCCTATAACTAATTAGAATTAAACTTGAAATACCCTAGTGGTTTGTTATCATTTTCTTTTCTTTGAATGAGAAGAGGGAGGTGATCTAATGGACTTCCATCCCCAACCCAAGACCTAAGTTTGTCTACCTCTAACATAATCTTTTCAAAAATAATGACCCTATCCAAGTTTTTTGAAATTTCTCTATAACCAGCCCTAAAATTTGTCTAAGTGGGTTTCAACATAATCGATTCCATGTCATAAAGCCCACATGTCTCCAATTTGTGCACAAAATACTTTAAAAGTGGGTCCATAACCAGTAATGCAACCATATTTTATATCTTTTAGTGACCAAATTTAGGTCTCCAATAATACTATTCTCTCCAAAAAGCAAATCACATGCCATGAAATTGTCCCAAAATGGTTTTTTATCTAAGTGGGGGCCATATAGATCGACCATTTATAAGTTTTTTTCCTAATTTCAATGAATTTAAATTTGTTAAATTACTTGCACCAATAAGTCACGAGTAAACCTGGCCTTCCACAAGAATTTAGTGACTTGAATTCCCAACCCTTTAGAAAGGATGTCATCATGGTTAATACTTTGGATCCTTCCCTCATCATTTACTAAAATACTAACACATCTAGATTGCAAATATTTCAGAGTGTTTTTTAAGGGAACTACCTAGACCTTTAATATTTAAGGAGAGGAAGATCATTGGGTAACCTAACTAGGGCATGCCTTGCACTAAGGCCTTGAAAATGTTTTTTTGTTTTTCATCTTTTGTTAAAATTGTAGCTTGGGAAGGTGTCTTTGCATAGGCATTGTGTCCAGACATGCAAAAGACAATTTATTTTTCACTTACTTCAGTATTTTTAATTTATCCTAAGTCTAACTTAGGAAAAGCATAATAATTAATCCAATTAATTATTATTGGCTTTATAACTCATATTTCTAAATTTTCTAACTTTGGAAATTAATATTTATATTTTTTGAACTCAAGGAAATTAAAAGGATCAATCTTGATCCTTTCGGAAAGATATCAAGGAGGAAATAGAGTTAAGAAGGAATTATAAATTGTTGAAGTGGGAGTGAGGAGGACACATTGATTTTGAGAAAAGAAAGAGAGGGTCGATTGGCTGAGGAAATAGTGTGGGTCTAGCAGCTAGGAGAGAGATCGAGTTTGGCTGGGATGAGCAGCAAGGAGAAGGCTAAGTTATAGGTCGTACCAAGCAGCAAGGAGAGGCCGCGAGTTGGGCCGAACTGTATAGCCAAGAGAGGTCACAAGTTGGGTCGTACAACAACAACCAGAAGAGAGACCAAGCTGGGTCATATAGTAGCAACCATAAGAGAGGAAGAGATGGGCCATACAATAACATGAAGGAAAGGGTCGAGCTGGGTCATACAACAACAAGAAGGAAAGGGGTTGAGCTGGACGATACAAAAAAAACCATAGAGTTTCGAGCTAGGCCGTACAATTTGGGTTGAGGAATTCAAACACAGAGCTATAAGAAATTCTCTATTTTTACTTCTATAATCATTTCCTCTTAAGCCTAATAAAATCCCCTCTTTGCTGGTTTTCCCCACAATGGGGTTTCTAGTGTAAAATTTGGGTAAAATGTTTATGTGCTTGGTTTATTTTTTCTACTGTGCATATGTGTTAAAACTCAGTTGTATTTTCTGTGCATAATTTTTAGATTCAAAATATCAAAGTTTTGATAAATCTGGGTAGTAAATTATTGACACAATAAATCTGCTTGCTAGGTTTTAGAAATTTTAACATGGTATCATGGCCAAGCCTCTAAATATGAGAAAATCCAAGTTTATTTCTAGGTGTGAAACCAACGAATCCTTTCAATAGAGAGGTGGAGTGAGCCATGATTTAAGTGAAATGGAAAATGCAAGGTTGATATTTGAAGACAGACTGGAGGGTGCTTCCAATTTAAGTCCATGGGGAGAGCACATAGCTTTGGTGATAGAAGAGTAGGGGTTATGGGAGTTTGTTGAAGGAACCTCAACACCCCCAACTGATCCAACACAACTCGCAGCTCATACCCGAAAGGATGTGAAGGAAAGAAGGATAACTATTGACGGGGTGAAGGAACATATCATTCCCCACCTGTTAGGGAATAAGACAACCAAGGAGATGTGGGAATCTATGACCAAGCTATATCAATATGACAACCAGAAAAAAAAAAAAAAGATGATGCTCAGAGAGAAAATTAGGAGCACCAAGATGGCCATGGGAGACATTGTTGCTTCCTACCTCATGAAATTCAATTAGATTTGAGATGAGTTGGCAGTAGTAGGGGAAGTCATAGATGAAAATGAGTTGGTGAGAATAGCCTTGAATGGCTTCACCAAGCAATGGGGCGTGTTTGTTCAAGGAGTAGTGGCACGGGAGAAACTTCCCAATTGGGAAAGGTTGTGGATGACTTCACTCAGGAGGAGTTGCAATTTGGGTCCTCACATTCAATCCAACTGAAATTTGAAGAAGAGGAGAATCTTACCCTAGCAAGCAAAGGAAAATCTAGAGTAAAAAAGGGCACTAGTTGGGGTCAGACCTCAAAGAGTGAGAAGAAGGATTTAAGAAAAGGAAAATGATTATCTTTTTACAAATCAGGGCACTAAGCCAGCCATTTCCCAATTGAAGAAGGGAAATAAGAAGTCACAATTGGCAACTTCAACTTTAGCAGATATAAAGGATTTTGCTGCTAGATTTGAGAATGAGTTCTCACTCATTGCATGTCTTTCAAGCTCTGCTAGCACTGGTGTGTGGTATATTGACAATTTTGCCTCTAGTAACATGACTAGAGTGTGTGACTACTTATATAGTATGAAGGAGGAGGAGTTGGACCTCTCTATTGAGATGGGAAACAATGTTAAGTGTCAGGAAATAGGCCTTGGGATAGTCACATTTTAGAGGGAGTTTGGGAATCCATTGATAGTGAAGGACGTGTTGTATGTTCCAGGGATGATGAAAAATATGATTTCAATTTCATCCTTGGAGGACAAGGGCTACGTGGTCACATTCTAGGCTGGGAGAGTGTACATTCGGCATAAGGACTCCAAGACGACCAAAGTGATTGGAGTCATAAGAGAGAAGCTATATAGGATTCAGTTCAAGCCATCTTGAGCATTGGTGAGAAACACTTGTGACATGACCAAGTTGTGGCATAGGAGGGTGGCACATTTGTATCATGGGGCACTCAATGTGCTCAAGGAGATAGTGATAGGAATTCCATACTTCGACTCAAAGCATCATGACTTGTGAAAGGGGTGTGCATTGGGGAAGTATACCAAAACAAATTTCCCAAGTGATGAAAATAGGTCAAGGGGCACTTTATACTTGATACACTTAGACGTATGTGGGCCCATGTCTTCAGTATCCTTGAGTGGGTACAAATATTATGTGACCTTCATATATGACCATTCTAGGAAGACTTGAATCTACTTCATGAAGACCAAGGACAAGGTATTCAATCAGTTCCAAGATTTCAAAGCTCTTGTTGAGAACCAGACCAAAAGGAAGATCAAGACACTCATATCCGACAATGGAGGAAAGTACACCTCAAATGCCTTAAAGGATTTTTGTGCAGGTGCTGGGATAAAGAGGGAGTTTATTGTTTCATACAATCCTCAACATAACGGGGTGGTGGAAAGGAAAAACATGGCCATAGTAGGGGCTACAAAGACAATTCTATATGATCAATATTTTCCTAAGTTCCTATCGTCAGAGGCTTACAACACTACAATATACATACATAATAGGAGTCCTCACAGGGTGTTGGGGAGAAAGACTCTCGAGGAAGTCTTTACAAGGAAGAAACTAGAGGTTGGACACTTCCAAATATTTGGATGCCTATTTTACTGTCATGTCACTTCAAAGAAGAGGACAAAGCTTGAGGCCACTGCTGAGAAGGGGATCTTCGTTGGATACAGTGAAATCTCAAAGGCATACTAAGTCTACACTCTAGCGTTGAGAAAGACTGTTGTCAGGAGGGATGTAAATTTCAAGGAGGATATAGCCCTTAGGAAGTCACAGATAATGTTTCAACAGTAGTAGGGGATCATGAGCTTGAGACTCAGAAGATGAGGAGACACAAGTTACATGTATAGGTATTCAGACTACAGAGCAGGAGGCTCCTTTGGTACATGATACTCCTTCCACTTCTAGGAGGAGAAAGACCAGATGGTATGAAAAAACTTTGAGAGAGGCTCATGAGTACGTGGGTTCTCCTAGGATTTATGTTGGGGAAATTAGAGCACCATAAACATTTTTTAGCTACATGGCTCTGAAGAGTAAATTTTTAGAGGTCCTTCCTTCCATCTTTCAGGAGGCATCACGACAACATGTATGAAGAGATGCCATGATGGAAGAATATGCTTCCATCATGAAGAATGACATATGGGAGGTTGTGACATGACCTGAAGGGAAATCTGTGGTAGGCTCAAAGTAGATTTACAAAATCAAGCACATTGTGGATGGCAGTGCAGAGAAGTTCAAATCCAAGTTTATGGCTAAGGGGTTCTCTCAGAAAGACGGAATTGACTATGATTAGACATTTTCCCTTGTATCCAGGTACACTTCGATCATATCCTTGATCTCAATTGTAGCTGAGTTGAGGTGGAGGATCCACCAAATGGGCGTGAAGACGACCTTCCTTAATGGCATCATCGAGGAAGAAATTTACATTGATCATCTGGAGGGTTTTGAGGTACATGGGAGGGATTCCCACGTGTGCAAATTGAAGAGAGCTATGTATGGGCTCAAACAGGCTCCCAGGGCATGGTACTCAAGGGTATATAACTACTTGCATGGGATGGGCTTCACCAAGAGTGAAGTTGACTCAAACCTATACTACATCATTGTTGGAGGTGAGCCACTCATTCTTGTGTTATATGTAGATGACATGTTTCTCACAGGTTCAGAGAATCTCATAGATGAATGCAAGAGGGACCTTTCTTTGGAGTACAAGATGAAGGATTTGGGGTTGATGCACTACTTTCTGGGATTATAGGTGTGGCAGCGAGATGATCAGACTTTCCTAGGATAGGGAAAGTATGCAGTGAATATTCTGAAGAGGTTTGGGATGCAAGAATCCAGGCCTATGTCAACACCGATGGTGACCAATTGGAAGAATAATGATACTTCCATATCATAGGCAATGGACACTACCTTATACATACAATTGAATGGCTCTCTTATGTATCTGGTCAACACTAGACCGGATATATGTTTTGTTGTCAATGCTCTCAGTTAGTTCATGGTTGAGCCATAGTGTGTGCATTGGGTGGCAGCAAAACACATCCTAAGGTATCTATGTGGAACAATTGAGTATGTATTGAGCTATATCCAGGGAGATGGAGTGAAGCTAGTGGGTTATTCGAATGTTGACTGGGTAGGAAACACAGTTAACGGGAAAAGTACTTCAGTTTGTTGTTTCAGCTTAGGGTTTGGAGCTATTTCTTGGTTTAACAGGAAACAAAATTCAGTTGCACTAAGTTTTGGTTGAGACTAGATACATGGAAATAATTTTGGCATCATGTGAGGCGATTTGGATTCAGAAATTACTCATGGAGTTATTTGATCAAGAGTTGGAGACTACCTTGATTTATTGTGACAATCAGAGCTGCATTAAGCTCTCTAAAAATCCGGTGTTTTGTGATAGATCAAAACACATAGAAATTAGGTATTACTTCATTCGTGATTGTTTGCAGAAGGGGACAATAAAGCTACAATATGTACCTACACATGAGTAGGTTGCATACATACTCACAAAATCCTTTATGAAAGGCAAGTTCATCTTCTTCAAGGACAAGTTGGGGGTGGTGCAGAACACCTTCCTCGCTAAGAGGGAGTGTTAAAATTGTAGCTTGGGAAGGTGTCTCTGCATAGGCCTTGTGTCCAAGCATGCAAAATAAAATTTATTTTTCACTTACTTCAATATTTTTAATTTATCCTAAGTCTAGCTTAGGAAAAGCATAATAATTAATCCGATTAATTATTATTGACTTTATAAATCAGATTTCTAAAGTTTCTAATTTTGGGAATTAATATTTCTATTTCCTTATCTCAAGGAAATTAAAAGGATCAATCTCGATCCTTCCAGAAAGATCTCAAGGAGAAAATAGAGTTAAGAGGGAATTATAAATTGTTGAAGTGAGAGTGAGGAGGACACACTGATTTTGAGCAAAGAAAGAGAGGATCGATTGGCTGAGGAAATAGTGCGGGTTTGGAAACTAAGAGAGAGGCCGAGTTTGGATGTGTCGAGCAGCAGGGAGAAGGCCGAGTTTTAGGCCATACCAAGTAGGAAGGAGAGACCGCGAGTTGGGTCGTACTGTATAGCTAGGAGAGGTCGCAAGCTAGGTCATACAACAACAACTAGAAGAGAGGTTGAGCTAGGTCGTACAATAGCATCTAGAAGAGTGGTCGAGTTGGGACGTACAACAACATCAAGGAAAGGGTTGAGTTGGTTCGTACAACAACAACAAGGAAAGGGGTTGAGTTGGGCCATACATAATAGATAGAGAGGGTTGAGTTGGGCCATACAATTTGGGTTGAGGAATTCTAACTTAGGGCTATAAGAAATTACATGGTTTTGCTACTGTAATAATTTCCTTTGAAGCCTAATAAAATCCTCTCTTTGCTAGTTTTCCCCACACTAGGGTTTCCAGGGTAAAAACTGTGTAAAATGTTTATGTGCTTGGTTTGCTTTTTTGTTTGTTGTGCATATGTGTTAAAACTCAACTATATAAATTCTATGCATAATTTTCAGATTTAGAATATCAGATTTTTGATAAATCTAGGTAGTAAATTATTGGCACATTAAATCTGCTTGCTAGGTTTTAGAAAGTTTAACAACTTTGATTTCTCTTGTAGTCTTTTTTTTAGCCAATGATAGATGGGAATTCCTTCTAGGTTTTTGGTCAAAACCTCATTTAAATAGATACCACCTTATATACCCTTAAAATTCCTAGATTTTCTAGGTCAAAGAGAATATCTAGAAGGATGATATTCTATTGTATCATCACCCAAAGAATTGTTCGATATTGTTTTAGGAGACTTCACTTCAAACCCTTAAAATCTATCAATCTAGAGATATGTACATGAAATAACTTCAAAACTTTGTTGAGAATCTATCACTTCATATAAATCCCTCCCCTTCTTCAAAGGAATAATTGTACACACGACTTGGATACATACCAATTCCTCAATATGAGGGACATGACTTGTGGTTTTGAGTAGATATTCAAGTTTCAAAGCCACTAATAGAATGTAGGGGCTTAAAATATTATCAAAATAAGTCTCCACAACTTTGGTTGAAAGGATTCAAGAATTCCCTCTAGCATAATCCTCTTCTCACCCTCAATGAAGATAAAATTTTCATTGTTGACCCCTTGATTCACTAAGCTAGGATGGAAGATCGATAGAACTACCTTGAACCCTTATTTGACCTTTTTAACAATTCCCTTGAGAATCAAGTCCTCATATTCTCCACCCTTAGCTTGATTCACCATTGGAATATCAACAACCGTAAGACCACCATGAGTCTCAATCCCCTCCTCAACCGAAGCACCCTTGGAATTTTTCAAAGGACCCTCCTTAACAATCTTCTTCCACTCAAACTTCTTTTTTCTTATCGCCACAATGCTCATCTAAATGACCCTGAACATGGAAATTTGTGCATCGAAATGGGATACATACATAATCTAGGATCTAATAGTAGGATGTTTACCATTCACTATTTCCATATGCTTTGAGGGCCTTTCCAATAGATTAAATTCAACTATAATTCATGTTACTGACCTCTTGAGGTTGTATATAGGATTGTAATCATATTCCAAGAGCTTCCCTATGTAGTCGCCAATACGTTTCAATGCTTGTATGACCTAGTACAAATGGAGAGACGACAACTTGACCCAAATGAGTTGGATTTTAGTGCTTTCATTATGAGGATTGAATGCAACATTTCAATTATTCAAAATAGAAGGGGTAATCCCAAATACTATTTCCCTAGTTTGATGGATTCATAGTCTTCCTTTGAATTAAAAAGAAATGTAATCCATCCCTTCACCGCCATGAAGAACTTGATATAACCCCAAACTTTTCCCCAGTCCTTATTATTCCATTGAAGAAATGTTTTTGTGATGATGCTTCTACCAAAGAACCTACCAATAGGTTCCTTTTCTATCATCTCCTTGACTTGGTTCATATTAATGTCTGCACCAAGCACAAGCCTTAAGGATTCCTTTTTCAGCTTCATTGTATTCCACTAGCTCATGGTCTTTTAACCTCTAAAAAATGCCCTATTTGGAGAAGAAGAGCATGGGGGAGCCACCGATTCATTGGAAATCAAACCATACTATGAGATATGCCTTGGGTCACAAACCCTAGCTTGATCTAGAGTTTTTGGGATTGTCTATGGCTAGTTCAGCCTCCATCCCAGGATCAAAAACTTGTGTAAAAATTAGATTAGGGCAGGCTATAACTTTTGAATCGACCTCAAAGAGGCATACAACCTTATTCACATTGAAAATATCCCTTTCATCTAATGGATATAGTAAGTATTTCACTAGTTCACCAACGACCTACTCCATCATCCACCCCCAAATGTTTGTATTATTATTACAAAAGTGAAAATGTATTTGAAAAGGGGAGAGAAACGAAAGAGAAAGGAGAATGGGATTTTTGATGGAATGTTGGATGAAAATAAATAAATGATTTCTAGTAAGGAGAATAAGGAGAAAAGCAGGAATAATTTCTTAAAAAATATTTTTTTATATAATCACCTTTTGAATTTTCATACAATTGATAATATACTATATCTATACACACACATCTCTCTCTCTTTCTCTCTCTCTCTCTCTCTCACACACACACACACACACACACTCAAATGTAGCATCCACTAGGGTTCAAGTCTTGTCAACAAAAGAGAGAGAGAGAGAAAGAGAGAAATTCATGTTTAACATGTTTTCTTTACTTATGTTTTCGTCTCATTATTTATTCAACTTGTTTTATTTAATTTTTTTTTAGAAAATGAGCAAAGTATAATTTAATTTTATTCATATTTATATAATATTTAAAGAAGATTTACTATCAAATTTATAATAAATTTTCAAATATTAATAATGTTTGATACTTTAAAATATATTACTTGATATTTAATATATTATAAATGTGTATTTTACTACAATTTCTATTTACTTTTTTAAGAAGAGGTTAATTAATCTTTATTTAAAAAATGAGAGCTTATAAATTTATATGAACTTATATGAAAAGGTAATGCAAATATTTGAAAACAAATTGAAGGCGAGGAAATTGCTTAAACATCATGACTTTTTTGTTTGATGGGCAAGGATGAATCTCAAATGCCAACAACACTAGACACGTTGAAGGTCAAGTGTGGGTCATAGTCATATTGAGCATGATGAGTAACATGGGTTGGGTTGGGTTTGGCATAGGTGTGAACATTATATATATATATATATGTTAGACATGTTGAAGGTTAAATGTGGGCCATAGTCATATTGAGCATAATGAGGAACATGGGTTGGGTTTGGTATAGGTGTGAACATTATATATATATATATATATATATATATATACTTGCTTAAAAACATTACAAGTTGATAAGTGCATATCACAAACCAAAATCATACTAAGGGCACAAATCATCTAGTTATGGTGTTATTTAATAGTTAAATTGTGATGTTTGACATGGGCAAGTTGGAGCATTATTTGGTTACTTCTTGTGTTGACATGCAACCATTTAATGTTATATGATATAGTTTTAGTTATTTAGGTATGTGGGGTGGTTGTAGTTTTAATTATTTTTTCATGTTTCAGTTGGTGTTGTGTTGAGAAGTTTGCCTAAGAGGTGACACCTATTAAAAGTAGGTGATACTTTGTGGGATGCATGTTAGTAATAAATATGCTTGCTTGAATTATTTTCTATATAAACATTTTTATAGGTCGGGTTTTCTCGCAATTAGATGTTTTAATGTCTGCTTTGTTGCTTTGTATAGAAGAATCTAGAGGAAATGGTGATTTTGTTCAAATGTTGGAATTCTAGTTAGACTTATCAATGTTTTAGTTGTATATGTTGTTTTTATTAGTTCCATTGTTTATTTCTTTGGAGGTGACCTTGATATGTGTATGGTTTAGGAAGCTTTCATTTTCAAATCTACTAGCATTGAAATCACTCCCACAATTAAGAAAGAGCCTGAGGAAATGGATAAATCAATGCTAGTGCTAAAGAGTGGGAGATATGGAGGTTGGTAGTTGTTATCTATGAGATGTCTATAATAATTTCAAGTCTTACTATTACAATAGCATATCCCTATGTTGGTATTTCATTTCACATTAATACCCTCCTCCTTTCCCACCAGAAAGGGAAATTATTGATAATGGTACATTTGGTGTAACTTTTATTGGAGATCACAATCTTGGAATAAAATCCAATAGAAAAAGAGTGACTGCTCATGTGCATCATGAAATGGGAAAAAGGTAACAAGGGAACAATCTCAAATCTTGCAGTGTGTGTGTATCTTAAAGCCACTCTTAAACACATGAATACATATAATAACAATTCATGTTTACCATGATGACATTTTGTAATTTGTTTGTTGAATCACAATCAACCCACCCTACTATAATATTTCTACAACACTAAAAAAAATATATGGTAAAGCAATTTTTGGGTGATATTGATGCTCATTTGGGTTTTGTAGGTGCATGACAAAGTATATCTACAAGGAATGACATGAATACTAGTTGTAAGTTATATGAGATATATTGACAACCTTTAAAATGCATTAAATACATAAGGAGTGTCGAATGAAATTCTACGCAGTGTTATTTCAACTATAGGAATTTTCTAGAGTGTTGTAAATGGAAATAGGCATACCTTCTATGTTAATGTATGTAAGAAAATAGAGTTACATTAAATAGTTTTCAAGTTTCACTACTATCATTAATAAAACAAATTGAACCTTGGTATTGGGTAGTAATATTGACCATTACTATGAATCTTTGTAATATTTTATTTTGTAAAGGATTGGGGTTTACTTGTTTTCATCTTCACTTTGTGAACATCATCATTTCTCATTAAATTATTTTGTCCTTGTGTTACATTAATCCCTTAAATTCATATAAAGACAATGACCCAAAATATTATCAGATCATTTCAAGGAAGACATTTTAATTAAGTTGGTAAGTAAGTTGTTAGTAGCATGGTTTACTAAACACATGCAATTAAGTGAATGGGCAAGTACATTAGTGAAATCCCTCAAAATGAATGTCAAGCTTAGTGTTTGGATTGACTTTTGGAAGTGAAGAAAAAATCGTTATTATTATCCTCTAATGAAGAGGTGTTGGCACTTGTTCACAAATAAACTTGCATGTTGTAATCGAGAGAAGATTGTTTGAGGATTGTCCTAGTACAACCAAGAGATTGTGGTCCCAATCATGCTTTGTATTTTACAAGTAGGAAGTTGTGAAAAGAAGGATATATTGACAAGGTTATTAAACCTCAAGAGTTGGTAAGCTATACAATTTACAAAAGTGTCTTCATTATTTACTTTCAACTAACTTGAGTTTTCACTTAAACCATTAGGTCTTGAAATATACTCTAAATATTTAAAACACGTCATGGCTTAGAGACAACCCAAATGGATAATGTTATTTCAAGCATACAGGTTTGAGTTTTTAGAATGACCAAGTGTACAAGCTGAGTACTTGTAAGTCCTTTGTAAGTCTGGTTATTTCATTTAAAAAAAGAAGTTGGCCAAAAAATCAATATAGTTAAGCTAATCTCACAAAGGTTGTATATTTTGTGAGTTGATGAGATGCTAAGGAGATTTGTACTTCTAGAAGATGTTATGAAGTGAATATCTGCATCCAAGGCATAGGAGGTGGACATGCCACAAGGGCATAAACAACCAAGTGAATTTTATTAGTAGCATTATGTCCAATTCTATTTAAAGATGCATGCTAATGGGTGCAACATTGTGATATGTGAG
The DNA here is from genome assembly GCA_900067695.1 of Picea abies. NCBI lineage: Eukaryota > Viridiplantae > Streptophyta > Pinopsida > Pinales > Pinaceae > Picea > Picea abies. The sequence continues at coordinate 14,044 of CBVK0103767623.1, forward strand.
TTGATTAAGCCACCTTTTAAGAGAGATTATGGATCATTACATCTTGTTTTTCCGAGTTTCCCATTGAAAAATGAGGTTGGAATTTTGATTAGTCATTTCAAATCTCATGGCACAAATATAACCTATTTTGATTAGAAACTATTGTTTTATGAAGTGAACAGAAGTGTAAACTTCTCCAACAAACATAGAAAAGTTATTTGTCAAAGTTTGAAATAATAATTATGATCCCATGTGAGATTATTAATGATGAAGACACTAAAGTTGTTAATTATGAGAAAATAAATAATTGCACATTTAGTTTATGATCGAATACAAAACAAATACTCCATAGTAGAATAGTCAAACACATATTTAATATTATTTTAACATTTAAAGTTTGTAGGATAGATCAAGTTGATCTTTTGACTTCAATAGTATTGTGGGATTTCATATTGCATACAAGGAAGAAACGAGGTTGACATGTTTTCAATTTGTATAAGGACAAGGTGCTATCATTCTTATGGAATTTGCAATGTCTTCTCTACACAAAGTTGTTGAAACTCACAAGGTTCATAGAAGGTTATTAGAGGAAACATTGTTCTTTTAGAAAATTGAATGAGTAAGCATAGATAATTGATTGAAATATGCAATTATAAGTAATAACTAATGAAGGATACCCATGATTAAGTGACGATTTTTTGGAAATAAGAGAACAATACTTTTGTTTAACAATGAATACAAAGATAAACTAGGGAAGTTGAAATGCAAGTGGTGTTGATAGGGCAATCAATTATGGGAAGAGTTATGTTTCTTTTGTGGTTAACACATAATTGTTTGGATTGTTGCTACAATAAGAACATAGGTCAGTGGCCACTATGTGTTGTGTGAAGCATTGGATTAGGGAATGTTAAATTCCCAAAGTTAATGTTGTGGAAGATATCACAAACCAAGGTTAGGAAACACCAAATTTACTTGCAAGAGTTGGCCATGATAATGGTCCAGAAAAACCATGAGAAAAGGTTGCAAAGTGCAATACTATTGTAAAAGCACGAGGTGTGTTGAAAATGCCATGTAATCCATGTAGCAAAATGAGAGTGATCACAACCTTATGTTGCGAGAGCCTTACAATCCACAACATTATATTGTGGAAGCAACATGACTCATAATCCTATTTTGCAAGCATCAATAGCATTGCACCCCTTTTGTAAAAGCATAGAACTTCACACATGAACTTCTTTTAGAAGGAAACATATGTTGTTTGTTCATCTATTTGTCTTTTCTTTTGATTCTTTAACTTGCTTCATGATAAAATCTACATCCTTTATTCCTAAGTATAGCTAGCCTAGCTAGGCATCCACTCAAAAGCAACAATTGAGGTTGCTTGATTTTTATAATAAAATCTCCCATTGAAAATATGAGAAAACAACCTAAGTACCATATGCAGAGTCTATGGGATAAAGAACAACTATGAACACAACTAAAGTTTCGAGAGAAATCGGTGCCCCAACTTCAATGTTTAAAGGCAAGAAGTAGAAGGAACCGATGAAACAATTGCTAAGACATTACAATGATAGGGTAAATTAAATGATTAGCCAAGAAAGTTAACAATGTGGAGAAAGCCCAAATTGGTAGTTCCATGGGTGGAAATCCAAAAGGCAGAGGAATACATTGTATTATAACTTTTTTAATATGAAAATAATGTGCAATGTGTTTTGAGCATTTAATGTTCAAAGAAAAGTTTTTGATGCTTCATAGAATGCAAGGTTGGAGAAAAAGGTTGATACAAAAATGAAATTGCTAGATTTAAGGAAACCTTTAGTTTGAAGAGAGAATCATGGGCTGATGAGTTTGCAAACAATTCATCATGCTTGATTGATACAAATTCAAATAAAGCAAAAGACGTAATCACAAAAACTTACCACAGTCTCATTAACATAGTTTGAGAAAGCAACATATAAGGTCCAAGAGTTATGAACGCAACATGAGAGATTATACATGCATTTATGAGTGATACAAAGATTTATTAACACACAATTAAATATTTTCCATAACTAATAAACATTGAGAAACACTATAAGAGGCCTTGCTACATTAAGGAATCATGAACTCATAGAAGTAGTAGAAGAGGTTCCAAAGACTTGAGGTTGAATGTATCCTCTTTAAATGTGGTTTGATAAATGCAACAATGGTGCATTGAAGAGCAAAAACTAGAGCAACAATTCCATAAATTGGATGGAAAGATGATAACTTTATAGGAGAAGTATTATCTACTAGAATTATTATTGTAAGAAGAGAAACACGGGTTGTCTCTTAAAAAAATGCTTGAAGATATATTGAAGTAATATATCCCTAGAGACAATTGGCATGTACAATGATATGCACAATTTTTGCAAAGATAACATTATCCACTAAGAATAATTGATGAGTTATTTTTTGACATCGAAAATTAATAGCGTCCATATCCTAAAGAACAACTACAACATAGAGATAACACAATAAAGTCAAATGATGTTTAGCTTGGTCAAAGGATTAGAGAAAAAGTAGTTCAATAAAAGACCAATTGATGTTGTGGGATAAAACACAAACCACAAGGATTGATTGTCGTACAAATAGGAGCTAGAAGGTTTGGTTGTAATGCAAGCAAAGGCTACAACACAAAGTTGTGGTGTTGAAGGATTACAATGTCTAAGAAAGCTGCAACTTCAACGAAGATGGCAAGGGAAAGCTACAACAAACATAAGGTTTGTAATGTTTGATAATAAAGCTCAAAGACTCTACAAGGGTAGGTGTAGAGCTTGAGGACATTGATGATAGGTTACAAAATAAGGGACTTAGTTATTATGTCAATGTTAAAATGTTGCAAGAAACAAAGTATATAAATCTTAAAATATAGGGCACCATACATAAATAGTTATAGAAGATGAATAGAACAAAAAAACATAAGTAGTATAGTTTGCAATTGATTTGTGAATAATGTTAACATTATATATATATGCTTAAGCTCTTGAACAATTTGTGAGTCAATAAAGTTGCATTTATATACTTGAAGTTCAAATGGAATATTAATGGTACAAATGTACTCTAGTATTTTTTTTCTTAAGTTAGCTAGTCCATGTATTAATAATATATAGAAAATTTTACAATCAATTCTTATTATAGGTAGCTCCTAAGGGAGACTAACCTACAACGATACAAAATAATAGTTCTTCACTGATATGTCTCTCACCCTTTGGGGATTTACCAAAGCTCTAAAATTTGAAAAGTAAAGATTGCTTCTTATACCTAGACAAGGATCACTTGAGCTATGTTTCACGAGAACATATATAACATAAAAATACCAAAACAAAATATCACGACTAGAAGAGAAAATATAATCCTCATATTTAGAGTTAGAATCCACATTGATGTAGATTGGGGGAGTTTCCCCTCCCTTTGGAGCCCTAGCAACTTTCTTTGTTGTTTTGCCTCAATCCTTCTCCCACCTAACCCTCTTCTTTTGCCATTGTAACCTTCCCTACATCCTTTGCCTCCTCACTACTAGCCTTTGACCCCAAAATGACATGGATCAATTTTTCACACTTCTAGTCTAACTGGTCTAGTTTGTTGAGGATTTTGTTATGATGTGTTTCTTTTTCTTCCATGTGTATGTAATAAGCGTCTTGGCATGCCAATATAACTCCATGATCTTTATATATTTTATGTCTTTGCTTCTAGAAAATCTTGTATATAGAATCCATGGGATTAGTTTTTCTTCAATTTTGTTGCTAGAGGTCTAACCTCATTCCTCCGAACATTGTTCTCCAAGTCTTCCACCTCTCGCTTTACTATTGCAAAGATCTTGTGATGATAAGCCTCTATAATTGCCATAGTTGGAGGCAACTTTGACCGAGTTTTCGAAGGTCCTATCCCTAGTGTTGATGCTCCCTTACATTTTCACAATCTGCCCCTACGCACACCCTAGATCGCTTCACCCATCCAAAATTCTATGTAGCTTACCATCCTAGGTGACCTAGCTACAAAACAAAATTCCAAGTGCAAACTAAGAGCCAAATCCCAAAGAAACAAAGCAATTTCTATCTCCACAACCTTGGTTTGAACATCAAGAATTAATAACCATGGATGAGGAAAGAGCCCTGGCATCAAGTTCCATTTCCTCTAGTGTACAGATGAAACTCACCAGCTCATTTGAATGCCCATCCAACCTTCATAATTCAATTCCATAATGGCCTCCGTTGTAGGTCTGTTTCCTACCAATGACTCTAGAGCTAATGGAGGTTCAATGATGGGATGTTATATATTGAAGCTATTGCATAAAGGCTAAGCTATGATAGCTCAAAGCCTCTTCTCTCTCGTGCCCCGTCTCCTCCCCATGAGCGCATAGGACACCCATATATGGCATGGATGCTTCTAACTAACATGGGATTAGTACTTTGCCTCCCCCCCCCCAACAATCCATGCAAGGGACAATTGCACTTAATTAATTGTATTCTAATGTTGCATTCACAAAGATGCACATATTTGTGACCCTTTTGAAAACTTTGGAATTTTATTATGCTTGTTAATTTTTTTAGTGACCTAGCACTAGGTTAGCTATTGTGAGGATCTCAACATGCACTTATTCCTATATCCACATATTGTATTGGAATATAGGGATAGTCAAATTTAGATAATCATTGTTAGTTCATTATGCCTAGAATTCACCTAAGATATTTAGTATTTTCTCTTCTTTTCCCAATTTAATTAATTTACACTAATAATTAAGTAAAAATATGATATTTTCCTAATAACAATGAATATAATACCTTTTCAATATAGATAAATAGCACCACCATAATGATATACGTCATAACACTCTAAATTACATGAATAGACAAATTACGTAAACATGTTTTTTTATTATAATGAACCTTTACCTTATTGTAAGACACTTCTTTGTATTGGGTGGAAGTCATACTTGGGTGTTTGTTTTCAAAATTTACACTTCTTTGTATTGGGTGGAAGTCATACTTGGGTGTTTGTTTTCAAAATTTGTGCCTTGGGGATACTAAATAGACAAATTATAAATCAATTTAAAATAATTGTTTCTAGAAAAATTATAAATCAATTAAAATAATTGTTTTTAAATCTAGGTGCCAAATAATAAACCAAATTAATTTAATTAAAAAAATATAAAAGGTTTTATTTGAATGTTGTTTTAAAAGTTTTTAAAATCTAGTGATTGAGGTGCCAAATAATAGACAAAATAAATTTAGCTAAAAAAATTATAAAGGGTTTTATTTGAATGTTGATTGATTTAACCCGTGATATTAACAATGTAAGTGCATCCACACAAATAAAACCTTTTATACAATTCTTTTAAAACTAAAAGCTTTTATACCATTCTTTTATACCAGTCTTCCAACACACTTCATCTACTTCCAGCATGTAGTCATATTCAAACAGCTTGATGTTTAACCACGTGCTGATGGCCCGAGTATATACAATTTTAGCAATGCACGTTGATTGTGGTATGCTTTTACATCATATTCGGGCATTTCTCTAAAAATTTCATATGTTTTCACAACATTTCATAGCAATTTTCAGAATCTTGAGAGAATGAGAAACTTCTGTGAAAGTTCCTAGGTTGAATTCATTTCAAGAATATATAGAATGTGTAGTTCATTACATCTAGTAGATTGCACTTCTGCAGACACATAAAGGCTGTAAGAGCATGCCAAACACTGCCTAGTTTGCAAACGTTGACTTGGTGTTAACCAATATGAGATATTTGTATCGAACTCCCCTAAGATTCCAACACTATTAACAGAGTTGCTAAGGACCTGCAGTGGGCTTCCACAGACTTAGAAGCATTATTACTTGCTAAATGTGAGATGACAAAAGCATCATCAGTTCTTTGGAAATTCTTTTGAAATCTTTCAAATAATTTACAGATACTGGTAGTACACCAAGTAAATGCAGTGTTACCGAAAAATAGTAAAGACCATGGAATATGAGAGTTACAAAATGAAACTATGTCTATTCTATGAACCACAACTTTTATCATTGTTGAAACTTATTAAGGCCATAAAATGTCTGATCAAAGAGTAGCAACACCTTTTCCACTAATGTTTAAGCTTTTATTGATTACAAACATGTTCAAATAATGAAATCAATTTGTGTGCACAGTAAATAACATGACAGTACAAGTCAAAATTTGAAGAAGGGATGACTGAGTTCCAGATCTGAAAAGTTTCATGGATACTAGAAATGTGCGTATTATCCTTATCACAGACATGGCATCACTTTAGTGAAACATCAAAGTTACTTGGATGATTTTACAAGAAAATATAATTTGTCATTCCAGCTTTTTCCAGTATGTTAAGACCACAAACAGCTAGTGACTGGGGAATTCAAGAACTAGTTGCTTGACAAGGTTTGCTTACAAAATTGCAACAGAAAATATTCATCAAATATTTATATTAGAATAAAAACAATTTAAAAATATTACTCAAAAATTTATCTAGTCTTGAAATATTGCCAGATTCACCTGAAGTAGCTCATTTCATACAGACACCTGGTAGTTACAATAGTATTTTTCTCTACATTAACTACAATTAGAAAAACCAGAAAACAAGTATGCAAACAAAAATCTAAAACTTTTATATATCCTACAGAACACAAGGTTAAAACAAAAATATATAACTTTTATGTATCCTACAGAACACAGGCAAAGATTAACAGGAGGTCATATTTACTTTGGCCCAACCGTCATCAATCACATTAGTCCTTAAGCAAACTCCAATAGCCATTAAGATTCAGTACGGTCAGCATGACCTGGAGAGTAATAGAAAATATGCTACACAATCTCATAAACTATTACTTTAGCTAATGTTATGAAACTCAATCTGCACCAGTGTCTAAAGTTGAACATGGAAACCCTAGTATAGTATCATTGACAAATCCTACTTTTCTAATAGTTTGGAGGTTTTCAGGTTTAGCCATTCTGATTCACTCTGCATTCATCCAACGGATTACATACTGCCCATATTGACTCTGGGAGACCTATGCAAATCTGTCTAATTCCCTTCTTCCGATGCTTTCAAGTATAATGGCTCTGATTCATCTGCATTATGTCCTGTTGAATTCCCATGTACATCACCAGAACCTGGATGGGCATTTTCTGAGGATACACCATCTTGTTTATTGCCAACACGTGTATCTGCACCCAAACCCCTGTTTGGTTGCATGGTTTCTCCAGTGCTACCAGAAGTACCACGCCCAAAGTCAGGTAAGCCCCTAGAGGAGAGAGGTCCATTGCCTCCCATTCCTGCCTCACTGTGTAGCATTTGTAATCCATTGTTTCCTCCAGAGTTCATTCCTAGCTGGCTGTGAATAGATTGCTGATGCTGCAATTGCTGCTGCTGCTGCTGATGCTGCTGTTGCTGATGCAGCTGATGCTGCTGTTGCTGCTGTTGCTGATGCTGCAGTTGCTGCTGGTGCTGATGTTCCTGTTGTAGCTGTTGTTGAGCATACTGCATAGGAACCCTACTTGCCATGACAGACTGTGCTACTTGTTGTTGTGCTTGTTGGTGTTGCAAGTAATGTGTGCCAGGCTGCATCGCAGCATTTGGTGTCATCTATAGGAAGCAATTCATGATGAATGAGCATCTTCATGCTTAGACAATCAGCGAAGTCAGTATTAACCAACAAATGGGCTAAGTGCAGCTGAAACAAAGTTCTAAATCATAAAAACTGTATGAAAAACAACCTGAGAATGAGCTGCTGGTGGTTGAGGTTGAGAATCAGCAATGGCAGCCAGATACATCAGATTCTGCTGCAGTTTTGCTTGGTATCTGCATTTAATATCTGAAAATTCAGAAAGCAGTGAATCTGGACAAAAATATTCCCAATAATTCATACCAAGGCAACCAGAAACAACTGCCAGTCTCAACTGAAATACTGTTCATGGTGACTATATAATCCAATCTAAGAACATAAAGATTTTGATTGTTTTTGTTCAAAAACAATTATTTGAAAAAAGAAAGAACAAAAGCAAAGAAAAAGGTTTCCAAGACATCTACAAGTTTCTAGCTATTAGATTGTTTATGCTTTGCATCTCTGTATAGGCTATCATACAGAAGTAGATATTGCAACCTCGTAATAATCCTCCCATTTCAAATTACTGGGCCGGAAGTAATATAATGGCTATTACTTTCAATGCTAGATCCATCACCCGGGAGTAATGCCTTGGGGAATCAAGCAATAGTATGGGGTAGACCTGGCAACTAGTGGGCAAATAAAATGCTGGGGAAAATGAAACAATGAATCACAGAAGAAATGGGGGAAAATGACCAGAATAAGATCAATAATGATCTCAGCAATCAATCCTCACCACGGGGAGAAATGAAACAATGAATCACAGAAGAAAAGGGGGGAGGTGACCAGAATAAGGTCAATAATGTTCTTAGTAGTGAATTCCCGCCATTGGGAAACGAAAGTTGAAATAATAATCACAAAATAAAAGGGGGAAGGTGACCAGAATAAGGTCAATAATGATCTCAGCAATAATCCCCACCACAGGGGGAAATGAAACAATGAATTGCAGAAGATGAGGGGGAAGGTAACCAGAATAAGGTCAAAAATGATCTCAGAATCAATCCCTGCCATGGTGGTGGGTAAGGACAGCCAGTTTGCTCATCAATGCAGAAACAACTTACGACCATCAGGCAGCTACAGGGAGTCGATCAAGAGAAACTTGGGGACTTCAATCAGGCAATTTTATCAAAGGAGAGCAGCAAGCAAGGCCCATACTGAAAAAAATCCAGTAGTGTCAGTCCCCAACTTCTTACAAATAGTCAGCAGATCTCTCCTTTCTGAAATTTTTGTCAAAGAAAGGTATACAGACCTCTTTTGGCCTACGTGGGTATGGAGAGCAGAATGGGCAGACTCAAAGAGAGCCAGCTATGGAGAACAAGAAACCTCCAAGGAGGGGGAAACCAAGGCTTAGCCTAGATGAAAGCGAAAGCTTAGGGTCAAGTTCAACACCCAAAAACCACCAGCTGCTCATAATGTTCAGAACAACGGGCTAGGGAGTAGCCAATCTCAGGGAGAACGACATTCCAGTGGAGCTAGAGGAGTGCTAGGAGATCAGCTTCTTCCCAGAGTCAGAAGGTTAATATACAAAGCGATGGAGGAGATGGACTAGCATGTTAAGGACATGCTGGCAGGTTTGGCTACTGACTTTCTCAATCCTTTCTCTGAGGCACAGCATGAGCTGCCAGAGGACAGACTAAATCAAGTGAAAGACATCTTTGAAGAAGGGAAGGAGGCCACAGTCCAGAATAGCTCAGTTGCTCAATGTGTTGAGAATCTGGAACAGCAGGTAGCCACCATAAATCTTATACATAACTACGTGTAAAGCTGTCTAAGACTGGATGAAGTATGAAGTGGCTTAAAGTAGCATGAAGGCAGAACAGACGAGACAGAACAAAGGAGCAGAAGACTAACCCATGGCAGTATAACAGCCTGCTGCAGCAAGTATACTGGCAGCTTCTTTTGTTAAGCCCCTATATGTTTTTCCAGACCCTATTATGTAAGCCTTGTTAGACTATAAGTCCCAAGACAATCACAAAGTCTGAGACCACATTGATATGAGTTGTAAACCTCATCTATTTGTGAGGTGTTGTCATGATCCATTGATGAGTTGTCAATGAGATCTAGATCTGGTCTATCTATGTACTATAAATTCACATCTTGAGATCAATACAATGTGCATCAGAATGGCTTAAGGCTTTTCCACCAGTTATAGTCTAGTCTTTCTTGTGCTCAATTCTTAACATGGTATCAGAGCCATTGTGAAGAGTGGTTGATAATATCAGAGCGTCCTTGAGTCTTAAGAAGTCTGGTAACACCATGGTAGTTTTCCATGGAATGTGAAGAGATGTTTATGCTGTAGAACATTTGAGTTATTTGGTTGTGATCGTAGCAAATCCTTTAGATCTGAGAAACACACAGCTGGTAAGAAACACACAGGAGAAATTCAAATCGTGATTGCCCCACATGCTCCACACCTTCATCGCCCAGCAGTCAACGTGAATTCAGTAAGCATTTTTTATGCATAATTCTTCTGATCTGTTCAACATTATGTTTTCCAAGAACTAGGGTGCAATCTAGTTTTTGTTTTGAGACAACTGCCTAAATCCAAATTCTAGATCTGCCCATTCGATCTGTCCAATGATCTATTTTTTAATCATGACTTTCAAATTCTGAAAGAGTGCATTCTTGAAATTTTATTTGAATGAGCGATCTGGCAGTATTCAATGATCTACTCAAGCACTATTGTAGAACCTGTTATAGTGCAAGTTGTAGGTTGGGCAAAGTTCGACCCAACCACAAAAGCAAGTGCTACAACTTGGGAATCCTACACCCAATGTCACCTCGATGTAGGTCCTGCACTTCAAGGGTGACTAGGTCACTCTAGGGAGGCGATCCCGGTGACCCTTGGGGGAAAGAGATGGAGATGGATAGAGATGGTAGTGGAGCCCTTAGAGGTCAAGTCTAAGTGGAGTGAAAAGTGTGGAATGAAGTCTTGGGAAGGTCCAAGGGTTGCCAAGTATGTTGAGTAACCTGTAAATGGTGAAATACCTGCCCGAGACACAAGAAAAACCACTTTGCAATGATGTAAGTTAGTTGGATCAACAAGTTAAGCTTGCTGTCCCTAATTTGCAGCAATAGATAACAATATATATCAACAATAATATGGTACTATAAGCTGCTCAATAAATGCTAGAGATCAAGTAGAAGATACAAGAGAAACACTAGTTAATGACTAGCTAAACTCAAGATGAAAAACCAGTATTCTAGCATAAAAAAGATAAGGCTGTTGTAAACACTTGTCTGCAGCAAATTATATCGGCCTTATGGCTGTAACATTCAAAGTATTACAGCAAGAAAATCAGCCACTGAAAACCCCTCAAACTTTGCCAAAAAGTGCACTAGACCAAAAATAATAAGTGTGCAAACTTTGAGCAAAATCAAATGGTTGATAAGGGGGTTATTCAAGCAAATGAGTTAGGGTTTCTGCAGCCCTAATCACTGAAGATGTAATTTTATAACAGAAACAAGAAGTAGCCCCTTGATGGGAATGCCCTAGTGGCTATTAGGTGCCCAAGGCACAAGTAATACAATCCACTTTGCAAAAAGTAAAAATGACCAAAAATCACGTTTCCCAATGCAATATTTTATTTCTCCAATGCAAGATTAGTGCTTTTAGTTATGGGTTAATGGGGTCAAGAAGAAAGAGCTAGGGTTACTAAATCCTTGGGGGTGTAAACCCTCTTACTTCCCAAGGCAAGTAACCTAGCTAGGGTTTGAAGATGAGGGGTGTAAATCCTCTTACTTCCTCAACTAAACCCTTGCAAAACAATTTTAAAAGCTTAACAATTATGGTGGAAACTAGGATAGGGGTGTATGCCCTTTAACTCCCTATCTAGCCTTGGCCAAAACCACCTTATCTTGAAGGTCATAAAAGCAAGAGAATGACCTCCTAGAGATAGCACACCATCATCTTCATCAAACCATAACCAAAAAGAAAATTTCCATAGCACAAGAGGCAAAATACTTCTCACTTCTCAAGACCAAATACTTCTCACAAGAGGGAGAGTTATGTCCAAATGAGATCTTATGATCTCTTATTTATACAAAATGTCACTAAGGTGACTTGTCCATAAATTAAGGGGTAAACCACAAGACTAGGGGTCAACAACCCTAATCTTGCCCCCTTTAACAAACTAATATTAAACAATTCATTTAAAGTTTCACTTTTGCACAAATAAAACCCTAATTTTACATGGACGTCTCCCCTTTAGGGGACGTTTTGCCACTTAGAAGAAGTCGTTGATGTTGGAGAAGCATGGGTAGGCCTCCAAAGGCCACATGTCAAGCATCTAGACAATCTCCTCTAACAAAGTAATATTAAAAAATTCACTTAAAATTTCACTTTTGCACAAATAAAACCCTAATTTTACATGGACGTCACCCCTTTAGGAGATGTTTTTTCACTGGGGACAAGTTGGTGTTGGAGAAGCTATGGTAAGCCTTCAAAGGCCACATGTCAAACATCTATGCAATATCCTCATGTCAAAGGCCTCATCTTCCTCAAGACATCCATGTGTCAATGAATGGTAACACCACCACCAAACCTTATCCCCAAATATGACGTCAATCTAAAAAATAATATGTTTATCCCCTCTTGGGAAAATCATTTGGCATGTGAGAGTTGGGATAAGTCTTCCACATCATCTTCTAGGTCTTCAATATTCATCTCTGTGATCCGGCATGTGGACCCTTGGCATCCAACTTGTGGGCTTGTAGTCCCATGGAAGCCCAATCTAGGATTGTTCTCCCAAAATTGTCCAACAACTAGGTCTTGCAAAGACAAATGAGAACGCTCTCCAAGGATCTCAACTCATGACATCATGATAAATGAATTCAATTAATAAATGAGCCACCTAATAATGTGCATCAAATATCACTATATCAAACAATTGATTTCTCAAAGACAATATGCGACTTATCAAGCTTGAATGTGGGAGGGTTGACGAGGTGTCCTATTGGGTAGATCTTGCCCTTGGTCAAGGAGTGTTTCCAAGAGATCTCTCTCTAAGCCATGTAAAGTAGGTGAAGTGGTTGGGGTCAAGACTCAATGGGCATAGGGTTCATGACATACAAGGGGTTGTAATGTCTCATTCATGGGTGCCTTTATAGAGGGTGTGTGGTACCTTCGTCCACAGTACACTTTTTCCAAGCCCATTATTTGCCATTCTTTTATTCTTTCATATTTTTAAGGAAAAGTTGAAGGTCACTGCTCTGGCGTGGTGACCAAATAATGGCAATGTCACCCACAAACACCTAATGGAAATGATAAGGTTGGCTCGTGATGAGACCCCCTTTCTCTCAGCCATG
>CBVK0103767623.1:26973-47764 GCA_900067695.1 Picea abies
CTCAGCCATGCAACTGAGAGCCATTACCCTAGTTTGGTGACCAGATGATGGCAATGTCATACCACTAGATATTCATAAACGCCATAGGTCGACTCGTGATGAAACCTCCTATCCTTCAACTAACCTTTTAAGCATTCTTTTTTATATTGCGGATCCCCTTTACTCAAAGATAAGTGTTTCACTGCTTTCTTGGGTGATCCCTGGGCGAAGCATCCGGAAGGTTCATACAAGACTTTTATCTTTTACCCAACATCAATCCCTCTGGGCATTCAACCCCTTCTTCCCATAGAATGAGGGACAACCCCTTCTTGGGTCAATACACCCTAAAATCCCAAGAGATAAAGGAAATGGAGGGCAATGATGATGGAAAGTGGTAAGTATGGTCATGAACGATACGATGGCTCTTTAAGGGAGTTCCTAGTAGCAAACCCATCCCCAAGGAAAACCACTTACTAGGGCACAATGTCAACCACCAAGTTGAAGCAAGGCAAAAGGCATAATGTCCAAGCATGTATCATGAAATCTAGAGCAATCTAAGATACAACATACTTAACTGGCTTAAATATTGAAATGATGCTCACCATAATACTAACTTGTACCTCATGGAGCAAGGCCCACTGCCTTCTGGAAGCCAACTCATTTGGTGGATGCCATCTGAAAATCTGTGACCATATGTGGTGGTGAGAGGGGTTTCCATCTGTGCAAAAGGGTATTGTTGGTCATGTAGTCTCTCGGCACTCCATATCTGTAATCTAAGGGCCCCGAGACACAATCTCCTTAGTTATCCACAAAATGGGGATAACAGAACCGACTGTCTTGATCAAACGCAATCTTCCATGTTCTACGTCATGGTTACCAGTGATAAGATCTCCATGATTTAGAATCAGCAAAAGCACTATGGTTTTGGTTTTCGCTGGGTTTCTACAGCACAAGGTCGAAATCTATATACAAAGAATTGATTGAGTATGGTGCCATCGAGATCTAAGGACATCATCTGATTCTCTCGGCCCTTGGAACTGAATCCGCTAATCATATCAATGTGACATCCCTCAGCACATGATCTTAGATTTCAGAGTGCAATCTGCTCATTGTTTCTATGTGCAGAAGTTTCACCTCAGTGATAACTTTTCTCTCAACTTGAAATAACTTAGCAGAGAGGTATGTAAGTTTTGTTTTTCATATGGGCGTGATCTAAGTGTGAGGGCAGACCTTTTCAGTTATGTTTTGTTCAGTGAAAGATGAGCAATCTGGTGCGATCTGCACACTCCTGAGCTTTGGGTTCATCATTTTTCGCAAGCATAAGTTCAAATCTTGAATCCAGCTCTCTATTATTGTCTCGAAACTTAGTTGGTGTTCCAGTAAGAGTCCCCTCAGAAATTGATTCAACAATGAATGGCACCACGACCTCAACAAGATTGCTTCGTGGTTTTTATCTGCAAGTTCTATTTCGATAAGGTTTTTTTAATTTTCTGGATCCTGTGCGCCGAGTTTGGTCCTGATTTGCAGTCCGTTGAAGGAGCTAGAGGGTGCCATCCTGTGGTTATATGAAGTGTTCTATTAATATTTCCTGCATTTGAGCATTGGCAGCAGCAAAGTCTAAGAAATGTGGTCTCTCACACATGCCCACGGACCGGCTGGCAATATGAATGATATGATGTGCAGCGCCTCCAACAATCGACCTTGATTCCACAGTTTTTTCACCTTGTCTTCTCCTTGGAAAATGGCAGTTTTGGAAATACGAAGCTGAAACAAGGATCTGCCCAAGAATGCAATTGTCGTCAACTTCTCAAGATTGATGCAATGTACCTTACCCCAAATTTCTAACTCACTGTGCTGGTTTCAATGTGCTGTTATAGATATTTGATCAGTTGGTTGACATGCAGGAGATCTTACTCACTGGTGATGGTTTTGGGCACTTGTCAACATGTAAAAGAGTATTGGACAGTTCTATAATGATATTGTATTATTTCCAAAATACAAACAGCAGATATTGTTTTATGGATATTACACCATTCACCATCAAGAAGCCTTTTCCATTCTCTCAAATCAATACCCAAACATGTTCCTTCAGAAAATATTATACCAATTTCATAACAGCAGTATATATAATATAGGAAAGCTTATCAACAAAGGGTTAAGAGGAACCTGGGTTATATGCTCCAATATTGTTCTTACAATTACTGAAATATCAGTTCTAAAGATCACAATATGGCAGCGCTCGAGTAGAAGTTAATGATTGCTGTAGATAGAGAGACTTTGGTGCAGCAACAAAGTGTGTATGTACAGCATCTAATTATGAATCTGATGTAGAAGACAGCCTCATATTTCACCTTCAATATTTAAATCAGATTGATCCTTTTGCACATAAGATAACCCACTAAAAAGGAATGCTGCCCAGAATGGTTGTGCGCCCCCTTTTACAGTAGAGGGACGTCCTCCATCATAAATCTCTGCTTATTTGATGAAACCAACCACCAACAGGAACAAGATCATCAAATCGGCCCCAATTGAACCCTGCGTCTTCCACAAAGGTATGTGCCCAGCTTACTATCAACATCCCAGCAATTAAACTCACGTTTTCCTCAATCAAACAATGCCCCACAAGGTTGATGCAAGCTCTTAATCCTCCACACAGCCTCTGCTCTATTAAAATTGGCCCAAGGAAAAGAGACGACTCAACCAATTAAAGAAACACAATCTTCAAGAAATGAGCTCGACCTCATACTATAAATTCGCCCTCCAACCATTGATCTTCGACTATCATAAGAAAATCAATCTATATATCAATTGTCACACTTCTGTTCATTACCTTGAGGGCAATCTGATCTTTGGAAAGCCAAATCGATATTGCAATGGAGCACCAATAGCAGATCTGAATGATCTACTCAAAGAATTGGCTAGGATAGATAGATTTCACTATCGAAACCAATGTTCACCGAGGGTTTTCCTCCTCAACGCCAGAAAAAGCCACGAGAGCTTTCGAAATCCAATTTTGGTTGATAAAATGAATGAATGAGAAGAATTCCTCTTTTCTCCTCTTTTATATTTTCCTCTTGAGAAAATAATCTATTTTCTCATTATTTAATCAATAAGTCACTTTTATTTCATTCACTTCATTTAATAAAGTGACTATTCCTTTTCCTTGCTTTTTCATTTAAATGACTTAGTCATAATTAATTAATATGACTTTTGAACCCCCATTGACATATGTCATGATGTAACTCCCTTGCACATTTCCCGAGTCAGCCTACGGGAATTAGATAGGCTAGTGGGTTGCTTTTTCGTTGCTTTTTGGTGCTAAGCAGATGGGGACATTACAATTGAAGGGCCGTGTCAATACCATTAACCTTACATTTTTCGGCTCTCCTACTTTGAATAATTGGATATTCCACTTAGTTCATAATTGGCATTGAAAAATCGCAGCAACAGAACTCCTCATGCATGGTGCAGCCACATCACATCAAATGAACCCACGTGCATTAGCGCTAAAGCTTTGTGCTCTATTTGTGCAACAGAAAGACAATAAGGTAAGGAAGGTGATTGACATTCTATATTTTGGTCTATAAAAGTTTTAAGTGGATCAATAGTCCATGTATTAAAGTTTCCTTACAAAGCCAACTCTAGACAAGAGTCAAAAGATAATTCAAGCTTTAAGAATTATTATTAAAAAGTAAATGGTGAGTTGCATTATTTTTGGTCAAACTTGGAGGAAAACAAAATTTGGTGAATGCATTTGTACATGAGGTGGTGACCATATACAAACAAATTCCTTAAAAAAGGGCAAACTTGCACTTGAATAAGTCTTTAAAAAAAGACAAACTTGCAATTGAATAAGGAAAGTTGTTGTTGGCCTAGTGATTATCAAACTTTGTAAAAGGGGTCTTTGATCCATTTTATATATTATTTTGAAGCAAAGCCTTCTTAGTTGTTTATGAAGGCATATTGAATTTGAAGACAAAGGTGGCATTTTCACTGGCAAAGAGAATTGTTGTGCTCTTTACTGTTAAAGAGCGAGTTGTAAAAAAAACCATAATAAAAATATCATTTTGTGTGGTAAATGTTCCTAGACCTGTCCCGAATTTTGAATAAGGGGGTCTAAGGAACACTGTGCACTTGTGTATGATTGTATGCTTGATGGTGTTTTCTGTTTAGTTTTACACTCATATTTGGTGATAAAATCAAGCACACACGGCTCATGTGCTCATGAAAGATAATGGTGGATTATCAAACGGATGATGGTGGATTGCAAATAGGAATTAAAAGCATGTAATGTAAAGAGCAAATTGTTGTTTGTTCATCCACTATTTTGAAGCATTAAATATCCCCTCACATTGTAAACTTAAAGAATAAATCATTAAATTGTACAAAAGGCAAAGTTGCACAACCCTTTTCATGTCAAAGTTAATTGTGAATGTCATCATCAAGACCTGCCAGAAATTTTGTTGATTTTTCAATAAGCAAGGTTAAGCATGAAGTTCATTCCATTTTTAGCATTTATCTTAACCATAACCAATAATGTTGCAGCAACCAAGATCACGAGAAGAAACACCATGCACAACCTTGTGCTCAGCCACATGCACATCCAACTCTGCAGATCTCCTTTCTCACTGCGTTACACAAGAGAATCTTTTGGAGTTCTTCTCAACTCTCTGTAAGGAGGAGGCCATCTCTACATTCCATCTCTGCCTTAGATAGGAACCACACACCCCTCTAAGGGGCTCTCCCTCAGGTTTGTGTCCTGGAGAATGTCTCACGTAGCTGCAATCATCAACACTCCCTCTCAGCTAGGTAGACATTTTCCACCAGGCCAAGTCTCTCACGGAAATACTCGAATTTTGTCTTGGCAAGAGGTTTGGTGAAGATATATGTGATCTGTTCATGAGTAGGAAGATATTGCACGTGTACTGTCTTCCTCTGCATCACGTCTCTAATATAGTGATACTTTATTTCAATGTGTTTTGATCTGTCATGAAACACAGGGTTCTCAGAGAGCTTTACACAATTCTGGTTATCACAATGAATAGTAGTAGGATCCATCTCATGATCGAACAAGTCAGTCAGAAGTTTGCGAAGCCACACTGCTTCGCGGACTGCTACACTCAATGCAATGTACTCTGCCTCTGTGGTGCTTAATGCCACAGAGCTTTGTTTTCTGCTACACCAAGAAACCATGGCAAAACCTAAAGTGAAGCAACAACTAGAGGTGCTTTTTCTGTCTACTGCGCTTCCTGCCCAATCTGCATCGGCATATCCTTGCAGGGTCACGTCCACATTGGAGGCATATCTTAGGCCATAACCAATTGCACCTCGTAAGTATCTCAATACATGTTTTGCAGCTATCCAGTGTGTCTGTCTCGGTTGGCTCATAAACTGGCTAAGCACATTTACAACATAGCAAATGTCTGGTCTGGTGTTAACCAAATACATCAGTGATCCAATCAATTGTCAGTATAAGTGTGGATCTACATCTCCTGAATCAGTATCACTCATTTTCTTCAAATCCATTACCATTGGAGTGGTCATGGATTTGTGTTCTGTCATGCCGAACATTTTAGTATCTCCATAATATATTTTCCTTGACTCAGGAAAATCTCATCTGTTCTCTGCCATACTTCTAGTCCCAAGAAGTAGTGCATCGAGCCAAAATCCTTCATTTCAAATTTAGCAGTCAATGCTTGTTTACATTTAGCAATGAGTCTCTCTGAACCGGTGAGGAAAAGGTCGTCCACATATAGGACCAAAATCAAACACTCATTGCCATCAATGTGATAATATAAGTTTGGATCAGCAACACTTTTGTTGAAGCCCAAACTCATTAGAAATCCATCCATTTTCTCGTACCAAGCACATGGTGCTTGCTTTAGACCATATAGGGCTTTCTTCAACCTGCATACATGAGATCTTTTGTTGTGTACAACGAATCCTTCTGGATGCTCAATATAAACTTCTTCCTCAATTTCTCCATTGAGAAAGGTTGTCTTTACATCCATCTAATGTAGCTTCCAACCCATGGAAGCAGCTACTGCAATGATAGATCAGATGGAGATGTATCGAGCTACTGGTGCAAAAGTCTCGTCATAGTCAACTCCCTCTACTTGTGAAAACCCTCTGGCCACAAATCTTGCTTTGTATTTTTCGATGCTTCCATCAACACCATGCTTGATTTTGTAAATCCATTTGGAAGTTACTACATACTTTCCCTCTGGTCTTGGAACAACATCCCATACATCATTTTTTAATATAGATTGGTATTCTTCAGTCATGGCATCTTGCCATACTTGTTCACCTGAAGCTTCTCCATGACAAGATGGCTCTGAGTCAATAATGTGAATCATGGATGAAAAGTAGCTTGAGAATCTCTTTGGTCTCTTGCTCTCTCTGGTTGTTCCTTGTGGGGCTTTATGCCCTTCTGCTTCTTGTAGAGTTTGTTGGGCCCAAGCAGGCCTTTTATGTCCAACTATAATATCTCTGGGTATGTTGCTTGGAGCAACTGAATCGGCTGGAACAACTAGATCAACTGGAGCTATTGAATCATCTGGAATAATATTTGTCTCCCTTCGAACTGTTGAAGGGGGAGAACGCGTTGTCTCACTATCAATTTCCATCTGATCTTCTCTAGATTTCTAGAAGGCTACTTCTTCTTCAAAAGTAACATCTCTGCTTCAATTTGTCTCTGACCAGGAATGTAGATTCGATATGATTTTGAGGATTCACTGTATACTACAAATGTGCCCTTTCTTCATGAAGGTTCTAGTTTGGATCTCTTTTCTTTGGGTATATGAAAATATACTGGACATCCAAATATTCTGAAGTGTCCAATCTCGGGCTTCACTTTGGTGAAGGCTTCTTCTGGAGTAATGTTCTTCAGGATCCGATGAGGACTTCTATTTTGAACATACACTGTTGTCATACATGCTTCTGCCCATAGAGTCATAGTTAGACTTTGATCATGTATCATTGCTTTGGTTGCCTCAATGATAGTTCTATTTTTCCTTTCAGCAACCCCATTTTGTTGAGGGTTGTAAGGAACTGTGAACTCCCTCTTGATCCCTGCTTCAATACAAAAACTATTGAATTCTTTTGAGGTGTATTCTCCTCCATTATCTGATCTTAATATCTTGATTTTTCTTCCAATTTGGTTCTAAACCTGAGCTTTGAATTCTTGAAATTTTGCAAGGACTCCATCTTTGTTCTTCAGAAAGTAAATCCAAGTTTTCTGGGAGTGATCATCTATGAAGAGTACATAGGATAGGTACCCATTCAGAGATGCAATAGTCATTGGACCACATGCATCTAAATGTATCAAGTCCAAGATTTCCTTGGATCTATTGTCACTGGTTGAGAATGATCCTTTAACATTTTTGCCAAGGGCACAACCTTTGCAAACACCTTTATGTTGAATCTGTATTTCTGGTAGACATGTTACCATTTTCCCTAGAGCTGGAAGAGCTCTTTAATGAATGTGAGCAAGTCTTCTATGCCATAGCTCACTTAAGTTGATAGTGTCATGTAGCAAGGCTTGAACTAGTTTGATAGTTAATCTGTACAAGTTGTTTTCTCGGACATCAATTACCTTGGCAGAACTTATATGAGAGTCTTTATGCCATGAAAGGACTCTTCCTTCTGAGAAAGTAATCTTGTAGCCTTTGTCTTCCAAGGCAGAATTAGAGACAAGATTTCTCTTCATTCTGGGTTTAATTGAAGCTCCATATCTGAATCTAGTTGGAAGGTAGAACCGTGGAAGTTCCAACTCCTCTCACATTATATCTGGCATCAAATCCAAGAACATGTAGATGCGTCTCTTTCTCAACGAAATGTGTTAGGTGATCTCTAAGACTGGTCATGTGCCTGGAGGCACCACTATCAATTAACCAAGTATTATCATTGGTAGGGACCATACCTGAGAGTGCTGGGATGTTGACGTTTTCATTTCTTTGAGGTCTTGTCTTTCTGGAACTGAGTTTGCTTAAACCATCAAGCTTGCCTCCCATCATGATTTTGCTCATTTTGGATCCTTCACAAACCCTTGTCAACTAGGCTAGAAAACCTAACGGCTAAGCGAGGCTAACACTTTTAGGTTTTGTTGGACTTATGACTGCCAACAATAAGCCTTTGAAGGATATGGTAGTCCTGGTAAGGTGAATAGCTCCTTCAAGGAGTTGCAGGAACACAATTCTGAAATTTTCTGCAGAATTTAGCGAAACCCTAGAAACCCTAGGGCCAAAAAGTCAAAATGCTCAGAATTGCAATTTCAGACTTGTTGGAGTTGCTCTGAAGGAGGTCGTACACACCTATGTCCTTTTTAGCCTCAGCGTCCAAGCTCCAAGTGCTGAAAACCCTCAGAAGAGTAGGTCGTACAGATTTTCTGGGAACCCTAGGAGGGTCGTGTAGATTTTTTGAGGTCCTATGAGGCTACCATCCAAGGTCTGTCCTTGACCTTAGTATGGCTCTAAGTTTCAACTATGTGGCTGTCTTTTCTTGTTTTTTTAGGACATCAAACAGTCACCAAACTTTCTGCTCAATATTTGATGGTTAAGTGCTCTTTTAAGGTGCCCTTGCAAGTGTTTTATTTACTCAATGTTAGCACATGCAATATACATTAAAACACATAACACTACTTCTAGATCTTGAACTTTAAAATGTTGATCTACACTTCTAAGCGTGCATAAATTTGACACAGATTTTTGGTCAACATGAGCCTGGAAAACCCCCGCCATGGGGAAAACCAGTTTGGAGCCTCAAAGCAAAAAGTACAACACAGGAAACATATACAAGTGAACCTGGTACAATAACAACCACTCTCGGATGCCTTGGAGTTCCTCGAAGACTTTCCCACAAGCCTTGTGAAGTAAGGCGCCCCTTGCCTTGGTGAGCCTTTATTCCTCTTGCTTGCTTTGTCTTTATCCTGATCCTTTGCTTTGCCTTTGCTCTTGCTTGTCTTTGAACTCTTGCTTGCCTTTGCCTTTGTAGTAGTCTTCTCCTCTCAAGAAAACCTCCCACATGAAGATGGTGCACCCCTCTCCTCAAGTGCACCCCCTCCTCACACAAAACTCATATGTAGCTCCCTCTCCTTCACCCTTGCGCCCTCTACTCCCTAGAGTGCACCTAAGCTAGTGAAGTGAAACTCTCCATGAAGTAGGAGGCTCCCATAAGATAGAAGGATGCTCCTTCTCAAGAATGTGCCCTCCTCCTCTCAAATGCGCCCCTACTCAAGCAATAACTCAACACAAGAATGAATCCTCCCTTGCTATGCGCCCTCCATCTCCTATCAAATAATCCTCTCCTCAACAAGATGGAACCAACCACAAGGAGCGCCCTCCACCTCTAGATGTGCCTCATCTCCTCAAGATGCGTGCCTCCTCTAGGAAATGTGCCCCTCTCCATGTAGTATGCACCCTCACAAGGATGGTAGCTAAACCTCCATGGATAACCTCTCTATGCAAGCTCAACCCAAGCAAAGATTCCTCCTCAAACCCTCATACAAGTGCGCCCTCCTCTCCTTGAGAAATGCGCCCTAGCTCTCCTCCTCTTCTCACAAGTGAAGAATGAATCTCATAAATGCACTATAAAAGATATTATTCCTCAATGCGGAATTTACCTTTACTGATATTAGACTTGACCTGTCAACAAAAGTGTCTATTGGCACAACAGGGCCGACCTCTCTATCTCATAATATAATTAATATTAACCAGATTAATTATCTTTTACATTAATTATCAGTCACATTAAGGTGGGGCCGACCTGTACCCTTTACATTACAATTAGGGTTACAGGCAAGTCTGACTCTTGAACAATATAGCAAGGGATTTTGTACACCCACTAGTGCTCATCCACTAGGGGCACATCCATAGGGATGTCCATATCTCTGGCTCACTGCATTACACAGAAGAACCACTTCTTCACTAGTGCTCAGCCACTAGGATCACGTTCACCTGTGCTCGTCCACAGGCACGTCCACATCTTTACACATGAGATTCATCTGGAGTTTCTCATCAACTCTCTGCTTGGAGGAGGCTAATACATCATCTTCATTTTTGTTCTCATGACGATGCACCTAACACTTTGGGATTTCACATGTTCACCTTGTGCTCAGCCACAGGCACGTCCAACTCTGCAGATATCCTTTCTCACTGTGTTACATAGGAGAATAATCTAGAGTTCTTCTCAACTCTCTATAAGGAGGAGGCCATCTCTACGTTCCAACTCTGTCTTAGATAGGAACCACACACCCCTCTCAGGGGCTCTCTTAGGTTTGTGTCCTGGAGAATGTCTCACGTAGCTGCAATCATCAACAAATTTGAATAAGGAAGTCGAGTGAATCATCAAAGTGAAGTATTTGTAATCACAAGTCAGAGTGCATGATTGGTGGTACCCGACACCCTAGGTGACATCAATTCAAGCGAGCCTATTTTCAAAGAAACAAGTGCAAGCGAGTGAGTGCAAGCAAGTGTGACAAGTGAATGAGAATAATAACAAATGGGAAAATAAGGAAAACGTTTATAGAACACCTCTTAGGAAATCAAGGAATTGCAAGAAGACAACCGTGTATTGCAAAATTAAGTTAAAAATCTTGAGTGGACATTAAGTCAAAAGCAAAAACTAATTGATTACATGGTTGATACAATACATTCAACAAATAATCTTCGAGATGAAATAGAAGTGAAGGATCAATTGATTGATGCACTTCAGATAAAATTAAGAGAAAAACAAAATCAAATTGATGACATGGTTGATGCAAAATCTACAACAAATCAAAAAAATGATGCAACTTGTGACACAGAGGATCTAATACAAAAGATTGATGCAACATGTGATACCGAGGATCTTATCCAAAAGGTTGATGCAATATGTGATATAGAGGAGCTTATTCAAATGGTTGATGTAGCATCTGATACAAATGAGTTCATACAACAAGTCGATGCATCTTGTGACACACAAGACATAATACAGATGGTTGATGCTACTTGTGATACAAAAGACTTGATAGTTGATGCACAAGACACGGAAGATATGGAATCTTCCATTCAATTAATGGAGGAAATATTTGTCAAAGAAGAGCCAGAAGAAGAAGCACAAAATGACAATAGAAGCAACAACAAATCTGAAGAAACAAAAGGACAACAAAATAATCTTTCCAAGATGTTTGTCAGACCTTGGGAAGAATTATCATTCAACAAAGATCGACATGGCTTAAGATATGACAAAGGCAATAACTTTCATATCCCAGACTACTCCAAACCAGTTCAGTTTGTGAGTGCGGGATTTCTTGAAGAAGTGAAGAATCTTTATAATAGGTGCCAACATTGTCATAGAGTTGGTCACTTGGAGTCACAGTGTTTTGATCTCCATCCTTGTCTTCATTGTGGGAAGACAAATCACCTCCCAAAAAAGTGTCGAAAGAAGAAGAAGGTTAAGCAAACAATTAATTATGGATGGATAAATTCACGGAACTGGAATAAACAAGTAAAGAAGCTACATAGGTCTTATCATCTAGTCAAGACGAAGGTAAAGTCACAACAACATGGAGAAATGGCAACTATTCCAGATGATTTTGATGATGATCTAGATCCAATTTTATATGTTCTCTGAAGTTAAAACATAAATCAAACATGGTACTCTCCACACCTCAAGGGGGGAGTACATTGATGAACTCAACATGGTCCAAAGTCCAAATTGGTCCCCTTGTGGCGTAGCTTTCAAGCATGGCCCTCATGGGATGAGATAACATATGGTTCTTTCCACATGCCCACTTTGAGTTGTACACAAATGGAATAAAAATGAAACTCAAACACCTTCAACAGGGGGAGCACGTTACTGAAAAAGATACTCTCCAACACATTTAGGGGGGGAGTGAAAATTGGTTAGTGGTAATCCAAAACCATCACATTGTTCAAATATCAGTGAAAATGGTTAGTGGTCACCCAAAACCACCACATGAAGGATCCAAAGCTTAAACTTGGATCCCTTCAACTATGAATCATTAAAGAACAAAATAATCCAAAGCTCAAGCTTAGATCCTCTCAATCAACTTCAACAAACTTCTCACCTTGCACCTGACATGGGGGAATATCAAACATCAATGATGATAGTCAGGCTTCAATATTCAAAGTCCTATCATTCATGAAAATCAATCAAAAGAATGGGAATGCTCAGACATGGTAGTTGTTCACTTCCAGATGAACTATTCAGATATTGGCAGTTTTTCAGGCATGTCTTCATTGAAGCTCAGTTCAATAGTTTCAGATTGACGATGATATCAGTTATTGTTTTGTTATTGGTACAATTATTCAGACTTGTGATTGAAGGGGGGAATGTTAGACTATAAGTCCCAAGACAATCACAAAGTCCGAGACCACATTGATATGAGTTGTAAACCTCATCTATTCATGAGGTGTTGTCATGATCCATTGATGAGTTGTCAATGAGATCTATATCTAGATCTGGTCTATCTATGTACTATAAATTCACATCTTGAGATCAATACAATGTGCATCAGAATGGCTTAAGGCCTTTTCTGCCAGTTATTGTCTAGTCTTGCTTGTACTCAAATCTTTTTCCGCTAGTTATTGTCTAGTCTTGCTTGTGCTCAACAAGCCTTCATTTTTTCCATGGAAAACCTCATGGGGAAACCCAAGGGATGTTTCCCCACATTTGTGGATGGCATCCCTAGTAAACTCGTTTGTGTAGATTAGCACGCCTAACCCAAGGAATTCAAACTGGGCACCTACTGACACAAAACTAGCCAAATGCCCAGCAACATTGGCAACAACCTAAGTTATCGGACACGTCCAACCCCCCGTGTCACGTATCCTACGTGTCAAACAAGTGCCCTCGACGTGTCCTGAAAATAGGACACATGTCTTGCACAGAAAAGGACCCAAGCTCATGTTTTCTCATGCAAGTTGCAGTTGTGAGGTGTTTCGGTGTGCAGATGAGGGTTATTTTGCCTTAATTATGCTATTTAAAGAGGTTCCCACCCCCTCCATTTCACCCACCCTAGTAATTAATGGTAATATTAAATTCTTAAAGTAAAAGGATGAAAATGAATGATTTAACTTTCATCCTTTTACTTAAATTTTTAACATTACCATTAATTGTTTCAGGATGTTTGAGGGTGGTTCCAATGTCATTGGACTTCATATGGAGAAAGCAGAATTTTAGGTCCCATTCAAAATTCAATAGACTTAACGATTTTCAAGATTTCAAGATTGGCAGTGTTATCGCACAAGTTGTAGTTTGGGAAAAGCCCAACCCAACCACCAAAATGGCAACAACTAGTGGACACTATACCCAATGTCACCTCGATATAGGTCCCGCACTTCGAGGGTGACTAGGTCACTCTAGGGAGGCAATCTCGGTTACCTTGAGGGGATTGAGATGGATGGAAGGGAAAGAAGAGAAGTATCCCCCTAAAGGTCAGTGATGGAAGAGGAAAGATGGCTTTGATAACTCGTCTCCAGGTGGTTCAAGGTTGCCAAGTCTTTGGATGCCTGTAAAGGGTGTTTGTACCTGCCCGAGACACAAGAAAATCCACACTTGCATATATTAATGTTAGGTGGACAAGCAAGTTAATATTGTTGTCCCTAATTGGAGCAATAATCAATGATATATATCAGCACATAAGAGATAATAAGGGCTGCAATATAAGTGCTAAAAGTCCAATTGAATAAGCACGAGACAAGCTAGTAAAAAAACTTGTTAAGCTCAACAATGATAGAACAAGACTTTAGCACAAAAAGCAAGGTTGTCATAAAAAGCTAACTGCAGTGATATTTATCAGCCTTGTGGTTGTAACAAACTTGTTTTTACAGCAAGATATTTAACCACTAAAACTTCTCAAAACTTGCCAAAAGATGCATTGTACTTAGTAGATTATGTGGGCAGATTTTAGGCAATTTTCAACGGTTAAATTAAGAGATATTGAAGAGTTTGGCTAGGGTTTTCTGCAACCTTAATGACTGTAGGTTAAATTTGTAACAACAACAAGAAATACTTGGAGAAATGAAACGCCCTAGTGGCTCAAGCAAGCATTTATAGCATAGATTTGATTCCAATAGGAACAACGTCAAAATCTCGAAATTTCACGTTTCCCAAAGCAACAATTTTATATCTCCAATGCAACAAGTGATGACTAGTGCCTTTAATGATTGGGTTAATGGAGTCAAACAAAAAATGAGCTAGAGGTACTACCTCCTTGCGGGTGTAAATCCTCTTACTCCCCAAGGCAAGTATCCTTAGCTAGAGTTTAGGCTATAAGAGGGTGTATGCACTTATACTTCTCTTACCAAACCCTTATTCAACCAATAAATGTAAGCATAAAATGATGGAGACTAAGGTGGGGGTGTATGCCCTTATACTTCCCACCTAGCTCTAGCAAATAACCTTGACTTGATAAACAAATGATAGCACAATGTAAAAAACCTTACCAATTCAAGGAAAAAAGCTAAGACAAACCACCACAATAGCAAAACAGGGCCTTCCAAGGTTAGTGCATCACTTCCATCAACCAATAACCAAAGAGATAGACATACACAAGAGCACAAGAGAGAAACTAGCCAAAGATAGAGAACATTTCAGTCCAAGTACGCTCTCTCAAGAGGAGAGTTATATGTTTTAATGAGATCTTATGATCTCTATTTATACAAAATGTCACTAACATAGTTTGTCCACATAACTTTAGGGTAAGCCACAAGAATAGGGGTCAACAACCCTAATCTTGTCCCTTTACACAAATAATATTAAACAATTCATCTTTAAATTCACTTTGTGCACAAATGAAAACCCTAAGAGTGACATCACCCCTTTAGGAGGGACGTTTTGGCACTTTTAGGCCAAACGTTGAGTTGGAGATGGTAGGGTTGGGCCTCCAAAGGCCATGTGTCTCCAATCCAATCTTCTTTTTCATGATCCAAGGGTTTCTTCCTTCAAATCGTGCCATGTCTAGCCATCACCACCTCAAGCCCCCTCAAGCATGACGTCAAGCTTCCAAAAGATGACATTTTGCCTCTTCTAGGAAAAACGTTTGGTATGCGAGGGCTAGGTCATGTCTCTCAAGTCGTCATCTTCTAGGCCTCCAAAGGTTCATCTCTCTCATTCGGCATGCGAGCCCTTGGCATCCAACCTATGAGCTTCAAGCCCCATGGAAGCCCAAGCTAGGCTTGTTCCTCCAAAATTGTCCACCAACTAGGTCCTACAAAGACAAATAAGCACGCCCTCCAAGGATCTCAAGTCAAAATATCATGATGAGTAAATCAAATCAATAAATAAGCCACCTAAGCATGTGCATCAAAGATTACCCTATCAAATAAATAAGTGCTCAAAGACATTATGTGACTTGCCAAGCTTGGATATGGGAGGGTTGACGAGGTGTCCTATTGGGTAGATCTTTCCTAGGTCAAGGAGTGTTTCCCAAATGATCCCTCTCTAAGCCATGTAAAGTGGATGAAGTGGTCAAGGACCAAGACTCGCATGTTCATGACATACAAGGGGTTGTAGTGTCTCATTCATGGGTACCTTTGTAGAGGGTGTGTAGCACCTTCGTTTGCAATGCATTTTTTCCAAGCCCATTTTCTTGCCATTCATTGTTTCTTTCATGTTTTAAAAGATGAGTTGAAGGCCACTGTCCTGGCATGGTGTCCAGTTAATGACAGTGTCACTCACAAATACCTTGTGCAAAATGAAAAGGTTGGCTCGTGATGAGACCCCCTTTCTCTCAGCCATGCAACTAAGAGCCATTACCCTGGCTTGGTGACCGGATGATGGTAATGTCATACCACTAGATACCCATGATGATGATAGGTCGACTCATGATGAGACCTCCTATCCTACAACTAACCCCCTAAGCATTCTATATTTTATTCTTGTGGGTCCCCCTTTTCTTACAGATAAGCGTTTCATTGCTTTCTTGGGGGATCCCTGGGCAAAGCATCTTGAAGGTTTATATATAGACTTTTATCTTTTACCCAACAACAATCTCTCTGGGCCTTCAACCCCTTCTTCCCATAGAATGAGGGACACCCCCTTCTTGGGTCAATACACCCTAAAATCCCAAGAGACAAGGAAATGGGGGGTTTAAGTGATGAAAAGTGGTAAGTATGGTTGGAAACAGTATGATGGCTCTTTAAGGGAGTTCCTAGTAGCAAACCCATTATCGAGGAAGACCACTTACTAGGGCACAATGTCAACCACCAAGGTGAAACAGGGCAAAAGGCATAATGTCCAAGCATATGTCATGAAATCTAAAGCAGTCTGAGATACAACATACTCAAATGCCTCAAATATTGAAATGGCACTCACCATAATACCTGACTTGTACCCCATGGAACACGGCCCAGTGCCTCTCGGAAGCCAGTTGGTGTGGTGGATGCCATATAAAAATCTATGACCTCTATGGTGGTGAGAAGGGTCCCCATCTGTGCAAGCGGACACTGTTGGTCATGTAGTCTCTCGACACTCCATATCTACAACCTGAGGGCCTTGAGACATAATCTCCTTAGTTATCCCGCAAAATGGGGATAACAGGCAGGATTGCAATGTTTCCACTGGATTCTATCATGTATGAGGGTATGGAAATGGCATTTAATCAAGGGCACCAAGCCCTTTATGTACCTCGATGTTGGTGGCATTGATTGTTGAACTCTTTTGTCACAACCCCGGTAAAAATGTACCCTTCACTCAAGTATAAACTCTTTTGTTGAACTCTTCTCTTTGTCATTGTGTCAGGTGACTTAGTGGTGTATGTGCACACCAACCTCTGTCTTATTTGCAGGCAGAGAGAAGAGTGGTTGAAGGGAAAGACAAATATGTGGGATGTGTTTCCTGATGATATGGGTTTGGACAACAATGTTGAGTTGGCATTAGCCAACATGGATCTTAATGAACCAGTGCTAGAGCTGGTCACTTTTGATGATGGTGATCATCTTGAGGGGTCATCCTCCACATCAACAGATGCACAAATTGCATTGGATATAGAGGAGGAGGAGGATGGAGGAGAGAGCAGTGGTAGTGATGTTGATGTTGATCTTGATGATTATGACATGGAGGACTACTGACAGTCACAATTCATGAGCTATGAGATTCTTCCATCTACGGTTCTAGTATCTACCCTATTGTTATTTTGTATGTCATTGGCATTCCCACTACAGTATCAGACTTCAGTGACTCTAACTCAGTATCTATCTACATTCTAATACATTTTGATTTTGATGACTTCATGAGATTGAGAACACTACACCTTATGGTTCTAATGTCTTGTGTGTTTAGTGTTTGTCATTTGATCATCATTGATGTTACAATGTATTATAATTTATGTTACATATTTTGTATCATGTAAATCTTATAGATTTTAAAAAATTATGAATCTTTATGTCTATATTTCATTTTTGTATGTGTATCTTTCAAATTGTTTTCATGTATATAATTTTTTTAAATAAATAAATGTATATATATATATATAAACGTGTCCTTCGTGTCTTGTTTTCGGGGTCGCCGTGTCACGTGTTGGACACTCCTATTTCCATGCCATTGTGTCAGGTGACTTAGCATTGCTCTTCGGGCTAACTTCTTGGGCTAAAAAATGTTTGGAAACATCTTGTCCCACCCTCAAGCACTTAAGCGAGAGTGAGATTTCACGTACCTTGCCAACCCCAGTGGGTCCATGAGGGGAAAACATGTTACAAACAGGATTTGAACTATATGTGACACACTCCTTGATGAGGTGGTTATCAGATATCTTATGTGGCATTTGTTAATTTCTAAAACCCAGCATGCAGATTTAGTTTGCCAATAGTTTTATACTCGGAAATTAATCTTTAACCATTTTTTGAACTATGCAACAGAAAATACAGCTGAGTTTATAACTTAAAATGCACAGCAGAAGCAACCTGAAACCAAGCAAATTAACACATAAACACCAGAAATTACCCTGGAAACCCCAGTGTGGGGAAAACCAGCTAAGAGGGGATTTTATTGGGCTTAAGAGGAATATTTTACAGCAGTAAAAACCAGAAAATTCTTATAGCAAATTTTTGCACTTTCTCTTGGCTATACGACCTTGTCAAATCGGCCTGTTTGGCCCGACAAGCTCAGCACACACTTGTAGTTGTATGGCCTAAGTACAACCTCTCCCTGGCTGTTTGTACGGCCCTGAACTCAGCCCAATCTCCTGGCTAAGCATACGGCCCAGTATGGCCTATTCTAACTAGTCTGTACGTCTTTGGCTCGGCCACTTTTCCAGCTGCTGAGTACAGCCCTGTACAGCATGCTCTTGGCTGCTTGGTACTGCCTCCTCCTTTATGCTCTAGCGCCTAGAAATCACCCTCTTCCTCTGTTGCTCAACCCTGCTCAATTGTCCCCTCTTCCTCAGCCCAAATTGACCCTCTTCTCTTGTTTGCTAAATGAGTGTGTGTGTCCTCTCACCCCCTTCGGCCTTTTTGTTTTTTCACTTACTCTATTTCTTCTCTTCATGAACTTTCTAGAAGGGTTTAGAAAAGTCACTTAAATGGAATATTTATTTCCTTAAGTTTGCACTAAGCAAATCTGAGCAAATAAAGCCAATAAAGTTATTTAACTTTATGCTTTTCCTAAGTTAGACTTGGGCTAAAAATAAAATGTTGATTTGGGTATTTAATTAATGTCCATCATCATGACATGTACAAAATTAACATCATTGATATCTTCTACATGATGCGTGTGTTGAGGAGGATGGTTGCTTGCATGGATGTTGTATCTACCTTGGAGGAGGAGATTGGGAAATAGGAGGGAGGGTGTTTATCCCTAGGAGCATTGGGACCACTTGGCATGCTTTACAAGGATGAGTGCTTGACTTGAGGATGCTTGGGTTGAGGGGTGCATTGCTTGGGGTTGTATGTGGACTTGGGACACGTATATTAAGGAGGAGCACTAGAGCAATGGGTGCTTGTCTTGGAGAGTGAGGAACCTTGTGATGAGAAGTGCTTCATGCTTGGAGAGTGCAACACTTGAGGAGCCTTGTCTTGACATGTGTACACCTTGGAGAGAGAGTGTGCTTCACTTGGATACCTTATCTTAAGGATTAGATTAGGTTTCTTGTGGACCTAGTCCACTTTACTATTATTGGCCTCCCTCACCTATTCTATATAAAGGGAGGAGGGAGCCTTTAGTTGTAGTATTCATGTAGCATTCATGTAGAAGCATGTGAGAGTTCATTATATCATTTCTATATTAAAGATGAACTTGTCTTAAGTGTTTATACTTATCTTTAAGCAAGAGAGTAGGGTGCTAGATTTAATGAGAGGCAAAACCTATAGGAGACTTGAAGAGATACGACTTGAGTCCTTGTGGGAGAAGGAACTAGGGTTTGTGGCAAAGAAACTCCTAGAGGAGACTTGGAGACTTTGCTTGGAGAGCTTGTGTGAGGCAAGCTTGGTGAAAGATCATAGGTGGACTTGTTAGCATTGATCCTAGCTCATTGTGAAGCCTTTGGTGTGGCTGATAGCTTCGTGGAATGACTTGCTAGGCCTTTGTATTGCTGGTTAGGGTTTTATATTCATGGTGAATGCCCTAGCTAGGGTTTGGAGGCACGAGAAAGTCCTAGCTTGTGATAAGCTTGAAGGACTATCCTATACCAGCTTGTGATAAGCTGTTGGTATGTGTTTGTAATTATGTGTATATATGAAGTGCACTTTGCTGGATAAAAAATTGTGTACTTGCAGATTTGCTTTTCAGCTCATATTCTCATGGTGAATGAGTAGTTTCTAGCATTGTTTGGTGTGTTGATTTATCATGATCAGGGAGCAAAGTTTGTTGGTGATTTTACAAGTAAATAGAAGATAAAAGGGCAGATTTGTTGCTGTAACAAATCTGTTGTTTATAAGTTATTTTCAGATCTGTTATATGTTGGGAATTGTGCCCCAAGTGCTGGAAACATAGTTTCTTTGAAGCACAATTGTTCAGTGTTTATTTTCTTGGGCTGCCTTACATATTTGATTGGACAGAAGTGAAATATATACCACTGTAATTTATATTTCAAATTTGGCCCTAAGGCTGAAAGTGTTAAATTTTTAGCTTGATTTAATACTGTAAGTACTTTAAAATTCTGATTGAACTTAGAACTTAGCTTGACATCATTCATAGATTAAAACAACAATACTCATAAGAAAATACCAGCATGCAAGATCACAACACATGTACCCTGGGGAAACCCTATACAGAGAGAAAAACCCCAGCAAACAATCTCCTTTTATTGCATTAATAATGTATGACCACTTACAAATTTTTCACCATGAAATTCTGCTGTTAAAGAGCTTGCCAAGTTGACTCTGACCTGACTGTGTAACTAAGAGACCTTCCTGATTTATAATCACCTGTTACAGACCAGCACTGAAGATTTATCTTTGCTGATATATGTTGCCTCTTCTGGACTGTTACGCTGCCTCTTTATGGTATGTTATTGCTGCCTCTTGTTGACTGTTATTGCTGCCTTTGACTTTTTACAACTTGACTCTTTACAAAGCAACTCGAATTTCTTCATGGTAGAAGGTGTTACACGTGCCAACGCACTAGATCAATACATTACAACATTTCCAATATCAGGAAGATCGTTTATTTCTAGCTCATAGGAATTTNNTGCCTTGACTTTTGCTCATGACTCACAAAGCTTGACTAGGCTCACAGAGATGGTACGTTCCCCTTGACTTTTGCACTAGTCTGTCTGTGCTCACAGAGGTTGTACGTTCCCCCTGACTTTTGCACTGGACTGTATATGCTCACAGAGGTTGTACTCAAGGCTGCGGGGGAGCGCCCCCCCCCCCCC
>CBVK0103767668.1:0-11860 GCA_900067695.1 Picea abies
AAAAACATGTCTGCATATTATTTTTAGATGACATAATGATTCAGTAAAATGAAAAATCAGTATATGCAATAATACATAGTAAACAATTATGGAAAATTTATATTACGAAACCTCTCATCGTCCTCTTCAAAAGGGTATTTTTAGATTTTACTTTTAAATAAAATTAAGGAAGATACATGGAGTCGAACTAAATGTGTTTAAAATCTACAACTTTTCAGATAGATCAAATTCAAAGAATTGTATTAATTATAATGTTCATCTGTTGTCTTCAAAACTATAACCATACTTTAATAGAGTCTATTTATATTGTTGCAGTATATTTCTTTTTTCATAAACAAAAGTTTAATAATGAGTAAATTGATGTCGACAAACATTACTCATTATCAATGCCTTCAATTTTAAGGAACATACTATCAAACAATCACTAAATTGACACATCAAATGTCAATAAAAGAATTAAAAAAAAAATCAGTAGAAAGCTAAAAAAAATTCACGACAAGTTTTGTTTTACTGTAAAGTGAAATTCTAAATAAAAAAAAATACTTTTATTTACCGAAAGTTGAAAAAATTCTGCAAATATATTTTATTTGCTCAAAAAACAAGGAAAATAGACACCCACATTCATGATTTTAACCTCTATTCTAAGATCTTAATTCAAAATTCACAAGAATAATTGCTCCAATATTCCATACCATCATGTGAATAAATAAAACTTTAAAATCAGATGGATAGCTTTGTGGTTTCAAAGATAACACATGATTATATATAAAAACCCATACAACAAATTATTACTATTACTATTATTTTAAGGTTATAACAAAACAATGTGACCATATCTAAATCAAACATAGTATAAACCCAACAAGTACATAAGATATTGAAGTTATGCCAAGATCCCATAATTCATATAACAACATCACAATCTAATCAATGTAACCAACAATGCATAATTTGAACATGATAACAAGTACATGTAATACTTAGCTTACTTAAGTCCAAGTGACGATCCAAATGATTATCTAGAATATCATGATTCAATCATTAATCAAAATGGGAAAATCACACCTAAGGATCAATTATCCACCCAACAGATGCAACTAACTTTACACGTATTCCCCCCTAAGTAGAACTCAATCTCAATGAGGTGAGGAATCTAGGGCACCCAAAAACTCTCTGTAAATAGTTCACAATTCCCAAAGGATTATCATAGATCAAAATCCTAGTTGATAAATCTTAGTGTGGTGGAGAGGATCTTGGTCTACAACACTCCCAAAACCACTCAAGGTATGGTGTGTAGGGGTCTTACTACTACCCTTTCCCTTGGTGATCTCAACCACACTTGGTATTGGTGCACCCTTGCAAGGATCTTACTATCTTTCTCACCCCTTATGTACACAATCACACTCAAATGTGGCACCCCAAGAGCCAAAAAATAATAATACAAGTAGGAAAGCACAAAATGAGCCTTAGTAGACCATCAATGGGTAGTACATGATCGTATTCCACTTATACTAGGTTAGAGTAAATAATAATATGCTCTACCAAGTACATAATTCAAATCACATATTTCTTCCACAAAATGATAAAAACTTAGTAAATTCCCTCTTAGGCCAACCTTCCCTCTCTACGTCTCTTGTACTTCCCCTCTCTCATGAAAGGGTGAAATTGGGCTTGAGGGTGAAATTACAAGGGTTAAGAATAGGGTAAAAATAAATTACAACTCTTTCCCTTTTTCCATTTTACCCCATTTAACTTTAGAGGTAATTTTCTCAAGTTTTTCCATTCCCCAAGGTTCTCTAAGCTCTAGGATATGGTGGTCATCCTCATTGTGTCATGGGCCCTTCCCTTGAGTTCATTTTCCTGTATTTCCATCCATGTCTCAACCTATACTAGATTAATCCTACTGATAATACCAATGTACATTCAACATCATTATCATAAAACAAGAGCATCATAACAAATAGGTACATCAATATGCATGTTATTTGACAAGTGCATATAATATCAACCACACTGTTACTAGGATAACCATGCTAAATCATCATCAAAGATCACCAATTTTACATAGTCATTATCAAGAACATAAGTGCTAAGTAAATCATCAATAAGAAAATATCAATGCTCATCAAAATATAAGAAATCACTTAGATGTCTAGGTCTATCATAGCCAATTATCAATATAAGAAAATAATGAGGGATGGTGAGTCTAGAACACCATCTCCTATCAGTCAAAATTGTTGGGGATTGGGGGTAACCCTCAGAAGAACAAAATATAATATGCAAAGACAAACTAAGGAATAATACTCCAAGAATATCGGTGGTGTCTAAAGACACCATTTCAACACTTGAGCACATCACACTATTATTAGAACATCACAATGCATCATTGAATATAATCGTGATTACTCACCATTTTAGGATCGAACTATGGGGTCCTTTATTTATAGTCTTAGTATATAACCAATTTCCTTGAAATTAGGAATATCTTGTCCACGTATAATTGTCAGTAGTTGGAACATATTCCAACAAATTCATGCTATTGTGTCAGCTAGTCGACTTACCAAGTCAACCCTACCATACAATTGTCCAATACATAGTTGATTTCTTGGCTGGTCGATCCATCGATCGAATGTCTCTGATTTCTAGTTGACTGTCTAACCGATTTTCTAGTCGACCACCTGACTGACTATCTCCAACTGCTAGTCGATTGACTAACCAACTGTCTTGAGATGCTAGTCGACTGATCAATCAACTGTCTCTAGTATAAGTGGGATGAATAATATGAACTTGAGTTTACAACACCTCCCCATTAGCATATAGTTATGGAGGTTTAATAGGTGAATTTATGTTAGTAGGAAGCCCCCCCATAATTGTATCTACTTGAATCCCTAACATAGTGAAAATCTTAATAAACTTAAATTTAGACAATGGCTTTGTAAAGATATCAATAATTTGATCATTAGTTTTGAAATAGAAAAGAGTGACAACCTTCTCTTGAACTAACTATCTCAAGTAGTGAGAATGAAGTTTGACATGCTTCATTTTACTATGGGAAACATGATTATCAACAACCTAAATTGTAGTATGATTGTCACAATATATAACAGTTGAGGTTTGAACAAGAAATCCAAGTTAACCCAAAAGATGGTGAATCCAAACAACCTCGGTACCTGCATTGATGATTCTATGATACTAAGAT
Organism: Picea abies; assembly: GCA_900067695.1. Taxonomy (NCBI): domain Eukaryota; kingdom Viridiplantae; phylum Streptophyta; class Pinopsida; order Pinales; family Pinaceae; genus Picea; species Picea abies. Next base: position 3,200 of record CBVK0103767668.1, read on the forward strand.
TATGTAGCCGACATAGAGGCTACCTTTGTTTCTTGCATGACCAAGCCAAAGGTCCATTGCTAAAGCGAAACACATAGCCAAAAGTGGACTTCTGATCATCACCATCACCTTCCTAGTCAGAGTTGATGATGATGACTAATGGATATGAATTGCGACAATACTTGACACTAAGATGAGAGGTACCCTTAATGTAACAAACAATTCATTATGCATATTTCTAGTGACTAGCATGTGGATCCTTCATAAATAGAGAAACCACACTAACAACAAAGGAAATATCAGGTCGATTGTGATTTAAATAAATAAGGCTATCAACCAATTGTCGATAAAAAATAACGTCGACTTTGGGAGACTAACAATCTTTAGTTAGATTAATCCAAGACTGAAAAGGGTAGCACATGGCTTACAATCAACTATATTAAAATGGTTCAAGACATCCAATACATATTTATATTGAGAGAGAAACAAACCATCAAACAGAGGTAAAACTTGAAGACTGAGAAAATAATACAAAAGATCAAGATCTGTCATATCAAAAGTGTGAGAAAGTTGTCTCTTCAATTGAAATAGTAGATCAAGATTATTTCCAGTTATGACCAAGTCATCAACATATACAACAACAATTAAGCTATCACCATTAACATGTAATACACAAATACTATGATTAGATTCAAAATGCTTGAATCCAAGATTGAGAAAAAGTGGTCAATCTTAGCATACCAAGCCCTTGGAGCCTATTTCAAATTGTAAAGGGACTTATGGAATCAACAAACATGATTATAATTTGTCACAAAACTAGGGGGTTGTTCCATAAATATTTCTTTAGATAAGTTTCCATGAATAAATGAAATTTTAACATCCATTTGGTGGATTTGCCATCTGAAGCGAGCAACAAGGGAAATAATCAGTCGAATATAATTCATCTTTGCAACAGGGGAAAACATCTTAGTGTATTTGATGCCTTCTTGTTGAGAAAATCCTTTTGCAACCAAGTGAGTTTTATGATGCTAAACAAAAACTTCAAAGGTAAATTTGGTCTTATAAACCCATAAAAATTTCATGATGTTCTTCCCTCGAGGTCGAGGAACCAAATACCAAGCGTGATTATTTAAAAGAGAGTTCATTTAAGCTTGAGTAGATTACTCCCATTCAGGTTGTCCTTGTGGATTTGGAAAGGAATCATGATCACAAGTATCAAGAACACGATTCATCAAGGAAACACTAGATTGTTGCTTCTCACTCTTAGTCTAATGACCTGAAGATACATCATTGACATCAAGACCAACAACTTAAATCATCTTGGTAGCACATCGAGAGAGACAAGGGGATGGTGAAATGTCATGCACTTTAGAAGGTCAATTAGGAGAAGCAACAATTCCATTCATAATAGACCAAGAAATAGTCAAACCAGAAATCAACTGTGAGGTCGACCCAGGAATAGGGTTCGATTTTCCTATTAAAATTCTAAAGAAAGGAACATGTGATCCATTGTCAAAAAAAATATCAAAGGGACCAGCCTCTAACAAATTAGAGGAAGCATTAAACAACTTAATTCTTCAAGACTTCTCGTAAAATAGTGTTTCTCTTGATAGCGACATGCCATTTGATAGGGTCAAACAATTGATATGCTTTGGATTCTTTAGAGTAGTCCATCATGACATAGGAATGACTCTTTTCAGCTAATTTATTCCTACAGTCATTCAAAATATGGGCCCAAGAAATACATCTGAATACTCTAAGGTGGCCGACTGAGGGATTCTTGTTGCACCATCTCTTGACTAGAGTAATATAATTGACATCTCTAATTGGAATACAATTAAGTATATGGCACAATAAACAAATTCAACCCAAAAATTAGTCAATATATGTTTGTCCTACAAAAGGGAACAACCCATTTTGACCAAAGTTTGATTCTTTCTTTTTTTCCACACCATTCTGTTGAGAATTATGAGGAACAAACCTCTACCTGGAGATAATGGATTGGACAAGGTATTATTCAAATGATTGATTCACATACTCTCCACCATTATCATATCTCAAACACTTGATAGGTCGACTGCATTGCTCTTCAACCAATTCCCTAAACTCCTTGAATTTTTCAAATACATGACTCTTATTTTTCAAGAAATAGACCCAAGTAAATCTAGAGAGATCATCAATAAAGGTCAAAATATACTTCACACCTGCTAATGAAGGATTATTAGTAGAGGAGAGACCATTGTGAACAATCTCCATTGGGTTATGTGATCACCATGATTTTTGAGATTCAAAAGGTGCTTGATGATGCTTGTCTAGCACAATTCCTCTACAGACTCCATTAGGTGGAAGATCTTTGTGTATACCGAAAAATATATTCTGTGTAGACATACACTTCATGTTTAAATCCTCTTAATCCAACACATAGGTATCTTGTTATCTAGTGATTTCCTTACTGCAAATCAAGTTAGAAGCTCATAAAACAAAAATACACTGTTGGAATATTCAACTCAAATAAATATAGCGGAAGCAATACTTGAAACCAAATCATGCACACATAAACACCAATATTTTTGGGTAGATACCCCTAGAAAAAACCTGAAGGGAAACTAGTAAAGAGATTATTTTATTATGATAAAATCAGGGCTCTCATAACATGGATAATGACCCACTAAGAGAAATAAAACTACAAACAAACCTGGCAAATTCTGCTCTGCTATACGACCCAGATCTGACATGATTTTTGAGGTGTGCTTCTTTCCTTAAGAAAACTTGCATATACACAACTATATCCATTGAGAACCATGTACACAAACTGAAGGACTATATAAAAAACTCCATACAACTCAACCCTTTCCTGTTGCTTTTCTCTGTTGAAAATGACTTGTGGTTGCCTCTGTTCTCTCTTCTCCACCTATCCAAGATCTCCTTGAATCACAGTCTTTCATGATCCAACCATGTCTCACACACAAGTGTCTTCTTCCTTCATCCTATCCTTGCTTTTATAATCTTTAGTTATGACCTAACCCTAAAATCCAAAATGATTGACGACTGTGATTACTTCTCATCTCACTTGAGATCAATGGCTAAGATTAAATGATAATTACTTTTAGCATTTCCTTAAATAACTCAATTAATTAATAAAATAACTTTACTTTAATAATTCCTTTAATTAAAGTAAAGTCTCAAGGTAGAAGGATTTAGATGATTTCCACACATATAAACACTTAGACTTGTGTGAAAATACATGTCTGATGCTACCAACATCAACACTCCCTCTTAGCGAGGAAGGTATTTTGCACCACTCCAAGTTTGTCTTTGAAGAACAAAAACTTCCCTTTAACCAAGGGTTTGGTTAGAATATTTGAAACCTACTCTTTTGTGGAAATATATTGAAGCTTCACTACTCCCTTCTAGATCTTGTCTCAAACGAAGTGATATCTGATCTCTATATGCTTGGACATGTCATGGAATAATAGATTCTCTGAGAGTTTGATACAACTTTGGTTATCACTATATATCATCGTAGGCTCCAACTCTTGATCAAATAAACCTGTAAGCAATTTGTGAATCCAAATGGCTTCACAACTATCCATATTTGTTTCCATATACTCTACCTCTACTCAATTAAGTGTTATAGAGGTCATCTTCCTGTTGAGCCAAGTTGAAGAAACACCCCAAGGTGCTCTTTCTGTCTATTGTACTCCCTGCCCAATCTAAGTCTGTATATCCCTACAACCCCACTCCATCTCTTACAAGATACCTCAATCCATACTCCACTGTACCTCTCAAGTACATGAGCACATGTTTCATTGTTACCTAATGCACATGCCTTGGCTCCACCATGAATTGACTCAAGGTGTTCACAACAAAACAAATATCTAGCATGGTGTTGACCAAATACATCAATGACCCTATCAGCTACCTGTATATCCTGGGATCCACCAACTCTAATTTGAAGTCACCACCTTCTTCAGATTGGTAATCATAGGTGTAGCCATCGATTTACATTCCTCCATCCTGAATCTCCTCAATATATCTACTACACAATTACCTTGTCTAAGGAAGATCTCTCCCAATACCTTCCATACCTCTAAACCCAAGAAATAATGCATCAAGACATTGTCCTTCATCTTGAACTCATTAGATAAATTCACTTTGCACCCTATAATAAGATCTTATGCACCTGTGAGAAATAAATCATCAACGTACAAAACCAATATGAGTGGATCCAACCCAACAAGTATGAAGTACAAGTTAGGATCCGCTTCACTCTTGGTAAATCCCATACTCTGCTAGTATCCGTCGATCCTGGAATACCATGCCCTGGGTGCATGTTTGAGTCCATACAAGGCCTTATTAAGTCTACATACATGAGGCTCCCTCCCATGTACCTAAAATCCCTAAGGTTTCTCTGTGTATACTTGCTCTTCAAAGATCTCGTTGAGGAACGTTGTTTTCACATCCATATGATGTATCCTCCACCTCATAACTAAAGAAATACACATCCATATGATGTATCCTCCACCTCATAACTAAAGAAATATAAATAACTGCTTGAATAGAAGCATACTTTGCAACTGGAGAAAATGTATCTTCATATTCCACTCCCTATTTCTGGGAGAACCCTCTCGCCACAAACCTTGCTTTGAATTTCTTGATGCTACCATCAACAACATGCTTGATCTTATAGAGCCATTTGGAACTCATAAATGAATTCCTCTTTGGTCTTGGCACTATGTTCCAAACACCATTCCTCATAATAGAGGTGTACTCCTCTACCATGGCATCATGTCATACATGTTTATTTGTTGCTTCCTCAAAACTGGAAGGCTCTACATCAATGATGCTACTCATAAGATCCATATAGTTCGGAAAATTACTTGTAGGTCTTAACTCTTTAACCACACTCCTAGGACCCTCACCATCATCCTTCAATGTCTGCAATAGCCATCTGGGTCTCCTAATAGGACTGTAAGGGGATAAATCCACCTCCCCATATGAATTATGCATCAATGATGCTACTCATAAGATCCATATAGTTCGGAAAATTACTTGTAGGTCTTAACTCTTTAACCACACTCCTAGGACCCTCACCATCATCCTTCAATGTCTGCAATAGCCATCTGGGTCTCCTAATAGGACTGTAAGGGGATAAATCCACCTCCCCATATGAATTATGAACTGATGACTATTTCTCATCCTTTGGAGATTTTTGCTCCTCGTTCTCTATCACTACTAATGATTCTTGAGTACTCCTAGATGTCAATTTCTCCTCGAACTTAACATATCTACTCACAAATATATTTTTTTGCACTAGAATGAAGATCATGTAAGACTTTGAGGTCACACTATACTCCACAAATATACTCTTATGTCTTGAAGGCTCCAACTTTGTCCTGTTCTCCACAGGAACATGGATGTAAACTAGACAACCAAATATCCTCAAATGACCAATCTCTGGATTCACTCCTGAGAATTCCTCCTCTAGAGTCTCGTCCCCCAATATCATATGAAGACTCATGTTCTGCACATACATTGTTGTGTTACATGCCTCTGCCTACAGGAACATAGGCAAGTCTTGGTCATGTATCATAGCCTTGGAAGAACTCATGATGGGCCGATTCTTTCTCTCTGCAACCCCATTCTACTAATGGTTTTATGATACTATCGGCTCCCTCTTGATGCCTGTCTCCTTGCATAAATCCTTGAAGTCATTGGAGGTGTACTCTCCCCCATTATAAATCCTTGAAGTCATTGGAGGTGTACTCTCCCCCATTATATGACCTCAAGACCTTAATATTATTACCTCTCTAGTTCTCTACATGAGCTCTAAACTCCTGAAACTGACTTAAGACTTCATCCTTGGTTTTCATAAAGAATATCTAGGTTTTCCTGGAAAAATAATCAGTAAATATCACATAGTATGAAAGTCCTTTTAATGATGTTATTGGCATTGACCCACTCACATCATAGCCCTGGAAGAACTCATGATGGGCCGATTCTTTCTCTCCACAACTCCATTCTGTTGAGGGTTGTATGATACTATCGACTCCCTCTTAATGCCTGCCTCCTTGCATAAATCCTTGAACTCATTAGAGGTGTACTCTCCCCCATTATCCGACCTCAAGACCTTAATATTCTTACCTCTCTAGTTCTCTACATGATCTCTAAACTCCTGAAACTGACTAAAGACCTCATCTTTGGTTTTCATAAAGAATATCTAGGCTTTCCTGGAAAAATAATCAATAAATATCACATAGTATGAAAATCATTTTAATGATGCTATTGGCATTGACCCACTCACATATGAATGAATAATATCCAATATCCTCTTGGACCTACTCTCGCTTCAAGGAAAATAAGCCTTGGAATTATTTCCAAGTGCACACTCCCTACTGCTCAATTTTAAACTCTGGAAGACCTGTAACAATCCTCCTCAAAATCAGCAAAGCCATATAATGTAGGTGTCCCAACCTCCTGTGCCACAACTCACATAGGTTTTCACTATTGTGTACCAAATCTTGAACATGATTTCCATGTAACCTATATAAAGTGATTTATGTAACCCCACCGACTGCTGTGTTTTCCAAGATAGCTTTATATGGATATATGAGTACCTTCCTTCTCTAAAAAGTAATGGAAAAACCATTGTCCTCCATAGATGAGACTGAAAACAAATTCTTCTTCAAACCTAGTACATAAAGCACATCATGGGCATCCAACGAACCCCCTGATTTGATATGGAATGTAATTGTTCCCTCTCCCTTCACTTCATACCCGATGTCATCACCAAGCTCCACATGAACATCTGAGTCACTCTCTGTCAAACTACTAAATATCTCTTGCTCCTATGTCATATGACGAGATGCACCATTGTCCAAGAACCATGCACTCCTTGTAGTTGTGCTAGTAGAAAGGAAAGAAACCAATGAGAAATCATTCTCAAACTTCATTGGAAACTCATCAAGTTGTGTCTATGTTGATGTTTTTGTCTACGTCTCTCCATTACCCTTCTTCTTCTTCTCTAGACACTGAGATGCATAATGTCCATTCTTATGACATGAGAAACACTTGATTTTACTTAATTCCTTCTTCTTCTCTAGATGTGATGATCCTCCATCACTGTTACTCTTCTTGTTAAAACTCTTTCCTTTTCCCTTCCTTGTCTTACTAACAAGAGTCAAGTTCTCTTCACTACCTCCCTGCTTGTTTCTCTAAGACTCCTTCTAAGTCTCATATTGGATGCAATCATCCCAAAGTCTCTGCCATTATGGGATATTTTCCCGATCTCAAACTCCCTTGACAATTAGTTCCCAAGGCCACATTCACGAGCTCTATGTCCTCCATTTTCTCCCCTATGGCTGCAAGCTGATCACATACCTATGTGATCCTCATGAGATAGTAGGTAACGTTATCAGATCTAGACATCTGCACCAATATGAGTTTATTACTTAAGACCATCTTCCTATTCATGTTCTTGCTCTAGAATAAACTTACCAAGGAATCAAACATCTCTTTGGACATATTCTTCTCAATTAGGTGGGGGATTAAATGATCCTTAACGGAAACTAGGAGGAACCTCTCTACTTTGATCTCCTTCTTGTTATAAGCTTCTAAATTTGTTAGATATATCAGTGGAGTAACTATTTTATCCAATAACTCCCAAAGGTCATACTCGTTCAACACCAAAGTTACTCTTGATTTCCAAGATAGGAAGTCAAATGCTCCGTCCAATCTATCTTCAACTCTCAATGGTGTTTTTTCCATCCCTAAGACTTGATAAACTGCCTTGCAAATAACCTGCTGCTGAAAACTGCCCCTGTACAGACCTATATGGACTTGTATGTGACTTCCACCATTGTAACCTGCATATATACTCGACTACCACCACTGTAACCCACATATGTACATGAGTTTCTCCATTGAGACACACATATACACAACTGTTCTCAAAGACTCCCACACATGTACATGACTATTCTTTATGTGACCCTTGTACACACTTGTACACCTGCAAAAGTAAGTTTGACCTCTGTACAAATGTTTTCCTGAAATCTGTCCTTTGATTTCTTCCTGTTGGTTATGAATCTACTATGGATATGAGATCATGTACTTGGTTTCCTCTCATAGAACTTGATATGTTACCATGTTGAAATTTCTCCTACTCAACACCCAACTGTTAATTCCAAATAAATCACTTATTGAATCAAAGCACAACTGAGTAATCAACTAAACATGCAACATAACCATAAAAAAGGAAAACAAATCAAGCACACATGAACACTAATATTTTTGGGTATAAACCCTTGGAAAACCCGGGAGGGAAAACTAGTGTTCTGAATGATTTTATTATGCTAAAATTCTTGTAACAGGGATAATGCCCGCTAAGAGAAATACAACTACAAAAAAACCTGACAAATTCTAAACTGTTGTACACTCTCCTGTTGCTTCCTCTGACTGAAATTCACCTACACTACCTTTGTTCTATCTTCTCCTTGACTTGATCTCTAGATGGAAGTACTTCTCCACCTATCCAAGATCTTGAATCATAGTCCTTCATAATCCAATACTATGTGTTGACTCCCTCAACACCTGTCAAGTTTCAAGTGTCTTTCTCCTTCTCCTAGCCTTGCTTTTATAATCATGAGTTATATCTCCAAAGTGATTGCATGTTGAGATTAC
>CBVK0103767809.1:0-10993 GCA_900067695.1 Picea abies
AAAAAGTAGTTAGGTAAGATGGGGCATTACAATTTCCAAGTATTATTTTTTAACTTTAGGTAGAATTTTCCTAATGTCGGGGTCTATATAGTTCCCTATTTCTCTTTGACATTGTTTAACTGATACAATGTTAGTATTCGATGGGATTTGGATATAAGAATGACCTAGTTGGTTAAAAAATAGATTTATAGATAATTTAACCTAGAACTTTAATATAATTTTATGTGATTATTGCGTATGTGTAAAAATATATTTTATTGTTTATGTTTTAATATTCTTATGATACTATCAGATATTGAAAATGGACACATGGTTGCATGATTAAACCTATTTTGTTATATGATGCTACTGATGGTTTTTCAAGTGAAACAAGAAGAACCATAGGTGCATATGGACCCCCATTTGAGTAAAAATAAGTCGACATATGAGGGGATTGGTCTATGCATGATTGACATGTATATGGAATTATTTATTTTTTATTCATAATTATTGGACAACACTATTTCATATGTTGTCTCTACATGTGTGTAAGAACAACAAAACTTTTGCAAAATAATTATACACATGGGAAAAGGATTGTATAATTATGTGTGACATAATGAGTATCATCAAAGAGATAATTTCTAGTTTTCATATTCCTACCTTGTAACGTCCCCTTCATTATGAGATAAATTAGAAATGTACAAAAGTGGTAATTTGTTTTTTTGAACAAATGTTAGTACAAGTGAAAATGTGCTATAACATATATTAATAACTACACAATCAATTTCATCACAATCAACTGAAAGGAACATCACTATTATTCAATCAACTGTATCTTATAAAGATAACATAAGAAATCTACCCACCCAACCTATGTTGCATGGTTAATACCTCCAAGACACATACGCAACGTTCATGTCTAGGATTCATTCAATTGATTTTGACCACTTAAGGTCTCAGGATTGGCGATTGTTCTGGGAAACAAGGGGGTATCTATATCTCATTAACCCAATAATAAATGGAAAATCAAGGCTATAATTATCAACCATATTTAACCATCAATTCCCCATGGTGGATTAGTATAATCCACTATACTTAATCAATATTACATGAAATATATAAGAGCAATTAAGTAAAATAATCAACATAAAGATAATAAGAATCATAAGTGCAAGTACAATTATAAGGAGTCAATGCTAATTAATAAATCCAATGGGATCCATAAGAAGAGTAAATCCTCTTAAGAAATACATAAAGGATTTATCACTACTTTAAGTATCCCTTTTAAAAACTATAAGAAAATCATAAAATAAATGATAAGAATTTAGGCCACTTTGAAAAACCATTTAAAGGAATTAAGAAGATCCAAAAACATATTACGAAAAATAATGAGACATCGTATACCCACTTACTTTTCCCAAATAAATACTTTTAAGAAGATCATCATAATAAGTAAACGATAGAAGTCAAGCTTCCCTACATATCTGTTTAAACGAGTTATAGTAAGACCCAATTCCTTTTAACAATATATAAGGAACTCATTACTAACTTACGATCCATTAAAATTTAGAAAACCCAAGTCTTATTCAAACGATAAGTAAAGAACTCAAAGCTAACTTACAAATCCGTTTAAGAATTTAGGAAGACCCAATCTTAATTGACAATAAAATTATCCATATGCTAAATTACATCTCCATAGTAAAGAAAAAAAGGAGTTACAGAATTTATCCCAGCCCTTAATATGGTGTGCAAAAAAGTCTGACATTTGTTACAGACCTTAATCCAACACTCATTCCAGAAAATAATCCGAAAATTAATCTGGCTCTTAATCTGGTCTTGGATCCAACACTAATTTATGATAACTTAAATTAAATTTAACGTACAACAAAAACGATTTTATTAATTGTATATCCTTAGAGGAAGGGATGATAAATTTTATGTAGGTTCTATCAAGAAGTGGCAGCGATAGGTAAAATATGAGTCAACGTGTGTAGGCCAAGACAATCAATACAATCATGAAATCACCCCTCTCACAACTATCTCTTTGAATGTTAACACTATTTTAAAAATGAGAAAAAATCGTTACAAATACCAGCTAACTAGAAATGGGTAAACCAGACACGAATAGGTTAATTAACACTGTTATTTTCAAAGAGAGTCGTTGCCATACAAAACCTAATCCAACCCTGGATCCGACACCTATTTGATACTATCATTTTAATTAGAAGTGGTTATAGATTCTCCACGAAATTCTTATTCTAGGAAAAATTTTAACCATTACACAGTGAAAACGAATCTACAAATTCGATTTGGGAAAGAGGTTTAACAACAAATAATCAAAATTATGACAATGTCGTAAACAAACTTTTGTTCTCAGAAATTGAAATCTGAATCGGTAAATGAAAGAACTATTCATTCCTTTAGGATTTTTCCAAATATTATATCCCACTCATATACTTAGTACATAACATTATACAAAAATTAATATAATTTTAACATGTTCAATAGATAAACAACTAACAGTGATCAAGTAAGAATGAAAATTGGTTTTTAGTACATAACATTATACAAAAATTAATATAATTTTAACATGTTCAATAGATAAACAACTAACAGTGATCAAGTAAGAATGAAAATTGGTTTGCATAAATGAAAGGACGGTTAACAAGAATTTTTAAAACATATTCAACATCTAGAATGCATCAAATCACAACTTTTAAAATGATAATTTAATTTACAATATTGATATACATCCAATGATAACGACCAAGGAAAATCATTTTCTGCATAAAAATATTTCAACTAACAACCATCAATCATTCTATCATTCTTATGGGTAGTCCCACATAATTAACAAATAAGTATAATCTAAGATGGATTGATAAAAATGGCGGAAGTAACAAGAAATTCTAGTATATTTAGTTGAAATATTTGAAAAGGAAGCATTGCTAGAACTCATTTTTTTTCACAAAAAACCCATCAAGGAACTTTTCAATATGATATCAAAAGTACAACATAGTTTACGAAAATTTATGATAATCTATTATACAAATCAAATTTTATTACAAATACAATTCTCAGAATAAAAATACCGTAACCGACGAAGATGGTCCTTGAAGGTGTTCTCCCGCAATTTGTATTCCTTTTGATCTCTCGCTTGCTAATCATTGAGACTTAACAGGTACCTCCTAGCCAATGCTAGGGTTACTCTTCTTCCCCCTTATCCCCCCAAGACACAAAGGGGCCAAGGAAAAAAACCATAAATACTATAGCACCAAGTTTTCCTCTACTCTTCTTCCCCCTTATCCCCCCAAGACACAAAGGGGCCAAGGAAAAAAACCATAAATACTATAGCACCAAGTTTTCCTCACAAGGGAGAGCGGCCACTTTATCCTAAAACTTTGTCACCCAACTCTCACAAGTAGAACACAGTCGCAAAATTATTTTGGAAGCATAACTTTACCAATGACTAGTCCCCCTTTCCAATCTAGACCATTTTCTTTACAGAAATTTCCTCACTGACACATGCCCACATGCACAATTAATTATCTTTTTAATTAAATAAATTAGGATTATTCACCCTCACACTTGTCACCCTCTCCCCAAGTTGCACAAGTACCACTCGGTCGACCTTGTGAGAGACTAAGGGATTCTAAGGAATAAGGACTATACATTATTGCATGCCCCTTAGTAATATTAGTGAGTGACTATCTCAGTCCTCCCTCATGACATCATGGATATCTAGAATTAGGTAATCGTTAACATACAATTAGAGCCACGATGAGAGTGCTAGTAGGATGTGTTAGGGACTCTGCCACACCTCTCCCTCAATGTCTATTTTTTTGTTCATGACCCCTTTAATCCTTATGTGAATCATACTAGAAAGCATTCATGAGCTGGTATCCATTGACAAAACATTTTCAATGATACATATAGAAAATCATACTATAATCAATCATATGCCACATATGCATAAGATGAAATATTCAAACCAATACAATCCACTCCCTGACTCAATCTGGAGTCCAAACCAATACAATCCACTCCCTGACTCAATCTGGAGTCCAAGGAGGTCCATTGATGCCTTCAGCATCTATAATCTATCATGTGTCTTGCATAGTCAAGTAAACTCGTCAATATCATCTGTCAATAGATATATGAAGTAACAATAAATCACAACCCATAAATATCATCATGTAAAATCCATAATCGAAACAAATAACATTGTACTATAACCGGATCACTTGCACACAAGTTTCCTCAAAGAATAATTCGATAACATGTGATCAGTAGAGAGGGATGTTACATACACCCCCTCTTGTTTTAAACTTCGTCCCAAAGTTGTAAAATATATAAAATGAAGTAAAAATTATCTAACAAGACCTATATTTATAATCTATCAAACAAGTAAGGAAAATGATGATGCATATCATATGTGCCCTCCCAGGTAGCCAAGTGTGGACTATAATTGTCCCACTAGACCTTGACCTGATAGACTATTTGATCCCATAGGTTTCGAATGAGATGGTCCAAAATGCGGATTGGATATGACATGAGAGAACCCTTATCTGACACCTGCAAAGAAATCATGTCAATCACATGTGTAGTATCACTAACATAATGTCTCAAGATGGATACATGAAAAACATTGTGCATATGACTCAAATAATTAGGCAAGGCTAGTTAATAAGCCACAGGTCGTTTCTTTTCCACAACTTTGAAAGGTCCCACAAACTTAGGAGAGAGTTTAGCACACTTTCCAAACTTGATCGAACTCTTGTGCAGTTTCATGCACAAGAAAACTTGGTCGCAAACTTCATAACTACAGTGAACGCTATACGCATCAACATAAATATTTTTCCAATATTGTTCTTCTTTAATCCTTTGCCTTATCGATTACATTTGTTCTTCCATTTCTTGGATCACTTCTGGTCCTACTATGAACCTATCCTCAAGTTGATCCCATCTCAATGGCATCCGACATGGTCACCCGTAAAGAAACTCAAACAATGCCATCTTAATGGTACTTTGATAGTTGTTGTTGTATGAAAACTCTACTAGTGGAAAGAAACCTTCCCAACATTTTTTTTAGTCCATTACATACATACGCAACATATCTTCCAAAATTTGGTTCATTCTTTCTGTCTTACCATCTGTCTCGGGGTGATATGTTGTACTAAATTTTAGTTGTGTTCCCAAAGCCTCTTGGAAACTAGTCCAAAATCATCCTATGAATATCGATCGTCAATCCTATATGATCCTTATTGGTACACCATGTAACATTACAATCTCTTTGAAAAAAAATCTATCTATGTCTGGCACCTAATATGTCGTACGTACAGGAATAAAATGTGCTCTCTTCATCAGAGTGTCAACTACGACGAAAATCGATTCATGTCTCCTTGTCGTCACTGGAAATACAACTATAAAGTCCATTGAAATGACCTCCCATTTCAATTATAGAATTATGTTTAGTTGTAGTAACCCTACTGAATGTCTATGTTCAACTTTCACTTGCTAACATTCTAGACATCTCACCATGTAACTAACTATTCCTGCTTTCATTCCCTTCCAGAAGAATAAAGGCTTAAGGTTTTCCTTCATCTTCATGACTCTCGGATGATCCATGTACACTAAACTTCTTAATTATTCATTAGGAGGTATGTAAATCTTGTTATTATAACTCATCAATCTATAATTATCCAATGTATAACCTTCAAACTTTGGTACCATCATGGTATCTTCTTCAATATTTTCCTTAGCCTCTTTGTACCAATCATCATTTATCTATAACGCTAGAATATTTTCTCGAAGATTTGTATTGAGAGGTATTACTGAAAATATGTTTTGTCTCTGACTCAACACATCTTCCACTCTGTTCACCATTCCTTTAATGTAAGAAATCTCAAAATCATATTCGCTAAGTAATTTTGACCAACACCTTTGTCGCACGTTCAAGTGAGTCTGTGTAAATATATGTTGCAGTCCAGAGTGATCTGTCTTTATTTCAAATTTTCTTCCAATTAGATAGTCTCTCCAAACTCTCAAGGAAAATACAATTTCCAATAACTCCAATTCATGCGTTGCGTAGTTCTTCTCATGCTTTCTCAATTTTCTTGAAATGTAAGTGATCACTCGACCATCTTGCATCAAAACTCCACCTAAACCTTCCTTGGATGCGCTCGTACATTCCAATAATTCCTTTTCCATGTCGAGGACTTTCAATATTAGAGTTGCCATCAATAACTCCTTGATCCTTTGAAATTCTTCTGCACACATCTTGGTCCATACAAACCTCTTGTTTTTCTTCTGCAATTCTGTGATCGAATTTTCTATCTTCGAAAAACTTTCGATGAATCGTTGGTAGTATTTTGCTAAACCCATAAAGTTCTGTACTTCTTGTACATTTGTTAGTGTAGGCCATTCCATAATAGCATCTACTTTCGTTGGATCCACAACGATAATTTCACCAGATATGATATGCCCTATGTAATGAATCTTTGATTGCTAAAAAGAACATTTCGACAGTTTCTCATATAATTTGTTTTTTCGTAGACACTGTAGTAACAATGTTAAATGTACATCATGCTCTTCTTTCATACAAGAATAAATCAATATGTCATCAATGAATACTTGAACAAACATGTCCAAGTATTCACGGAACCCCCCATCCATCAAACTCATGAATACCCCCAGAGCGTTTGTCAGTATGAATGGTAAAACTATAAACTCATAGTGTCTGAATATCATCTTAAATGTAGTTTTAGGGATATCTTCCTCTTTAATTCGTAACTGGTGATACCCTAATCTAGAGTCAATATTTCAAAACATTGTCTCTCCTTTCATATGATCAAACAAATCATCTATTCTTGGAAAATCATCTATGATCAAACAAGTCAATACAAATCTTCCATGATCCATCCTTATTTATTACAAAAATAACTGGTGCACCCCAAGGTGACACGCTTGGACGTATAAGTCCCATTTCCAAAAATTCCTTCAATTGCATTTTCAACTCCTATAACTCATGCGTTGACATCCAATACAATGTTCTTGCTATCGGTTCAGTTTCAAGTTTCAAGTTGATTGTAAACTCTAACTCTCTTTCAGGAAACAAACTTGGTAACTGTTCTAGAAACACATTTGCAAACTCTTGTACTGCTTGAAAGTTTTCTAATCCTTTTTCCCCATCCTTTTTTATTAGCGCTAAGATTTCATATAAATTGAAGCCTTTGTGCGTGCTCTTATATAGATATAGGGAAGAAATGAACCTCAAGGATACTCCCTAGTTTCTTCCTACAATCACTCTTCTATGTCCCACATCATCTGTCAAACTTAACTGTTTTGTCTTATTGTTGAGTATTGCATCATGCAATTTCAACCAGTCCATACCAATCACTATGTCATAAGATCCTATGATCGTGACATATAGTTTGGAATTTGTTACAAAATATCCCAAGTTAATGCTACAGTTTGTAAAAATATTTCCAACCTTTTGTTTGGCACCCAAAGCCATTTTTACGTATCTAAACTCGTCCTACTTGAATTACTTTACCTTAATTCTCTTTAGCACTACACTAGAAATAAATCTCTCTGTAGCACCTGGAAATATAAAAATACTAAAGGTTTGATCGACAATCATACTTGATGTCTCAAGCAAAGTTGTTTGGTGCTTAGACTGGCGGTTTTTCACTACGACATGAATCCTATGGGCCTTGCCCAAATTTCCAACTAGTATGTATTGTTTATCCAGATGCTCTGGCCTTCTCAATCGGATAGTCTCGCTGGTAATGTGGATATCCATATTTTTATAGAAATATTTCCCTCACCCTATGCAATCTTTCACAGAAGGCGTTTTTCTATTTCCCTATGCAGACTTATCATATCTATTTGTAAATACCAGAGCTAAAAATACATATTTTTCCACATGTACGCAACTTGCCTACTATAAAACATGCATATACATAGGTTGCACCACTATAGCCCATGTACATTGATATTTGTGCCCAAAAATGAAAAATGGAGTCGAGTTTGAATGTCATGACAGGATATTTGTGATCCTTGGCCTTTCATATACTGGAAGTGTTCTGACTTAGACCTTCAGTTCTATTTGAAGGATATAAATGGGCCAATTCCAATGTATGGAAAAGAGGAGAAAGAATTCAACTTTGAGAGAAACGTTACTCTGGAGAAATAATTTACTTCATATTGAGTCTGCATCCCATTGTCCTTTAAGTCTGAACATAGTGTTCAACCCCCAAGATATTCCCTTATTTGATTGATAACTTCATTTTCTCTCTTGTATGAACTTGCCTTTGGTGAAGGATTGAAGTGGTGGAGGCCCAACTGGAAGGAACTTAGTTTATTGATTCTGAACCGTGCCGACACAGAATTTTGTAACATCTTCACTTCTGCTAATCATATATTAATAGAAATACTCTTTTATCGTCCAATTGATATCTTGCAAATATTTGAATTATTATTCCATGGGTGTATTTTTCATGTTTGTTAATGGATTATGCTATTGAATGTGATAACATCATATAATATCACCATATGATTGATTTGCTTGGTTGTTGAGGACTAGTTGTAGGTATATTCCTTGGATACATTCGTGCATTCCAAGAATTCCTTTTCCATGTCGAGGACTTTCAATATTAGAGTTGTCATCAATAACTCCTTGATCCTTTGAAATTATTCTGCACACATCTTGGTCCATAAAAACCTCTTGTTTTTCTTCTACAATTCTGTGATCGAATTTTCTATCTTCGAAAAACCTTCGATGAATTGTCGGCAGTATCTTGCTAAACCCATAAAGTTGCATACTTCTTGTACATTTTTCGGTGTAGGCCATTCCATAATAGAATCTAATTTCGTTGGATCCACAACGATAACTTCACCAGATATGATATTCCCTATGTAATGAATCTTTGATTGGTAAAAAGAACATTTCGACAGTTTCTCGTATAATTTTTTTTCTCGTAGACACTGTAGTACCAATGTTAAATGTTCATAATGCTCTTATTTTTTCAAATAATAAATCAATATGTCATCAATGAATACTTGAAAAAACATGTCCAAGTATTCGAGGAACCCCCCATTCATCAAACTCATGAATACTCCCGGAGCGTTTGTTAGTCTGAATGGTAAAACTATAAACTCATAGTGTCTGAATCTCATCTTAAATGTAGTTTTATGGATATCTTCCTCTTTAATCAGTAACTGGTGATATCCTAATCTAGAGTCAATATTTCAAAACATGGTCTCTCTTTTCATATGATCAAACAAATCATCTATTCTTGGCAATAGATATTGGTTCTTGATCATCACTTTGTTCTATTGACGGTAGTCAATACAAATCCTCCATGATCCATCCTTATTTATTACAAAAATAACTAGCACACCCCAAGGTGACACACTTGGACGTATAAGTCCCATTTCCAAAAATTCCTTCAATTGCATTTTCAACTCCTATAACTCATGCGTTGACATCCAATACAACGTTCTTGCTATCGGTTCAGTTCCAGGTTTCAAGTTGATTGTAAACTCCAACTCTGTTTTAGGAAACAAACCTGGTAACTGTTCTAGAAACACATTTGCAAACTCTTGTACTACTCGAAGGTTTTCTAATCCTTTTTCCCCATCCTTTTTGTTTAACACTAAGATTGCATATAAATTGAATCCTTTGTGCATGCTCTTATATAGATATAGGGAAGAAATGAACCTCAAGGATACTCCCTAGTTTCTTCCTACAATCACTCTTCTATGTCCCACATCATCTGTCAAACTTAACCGTTTTGTCTTATAGTTGAGTATCGCATCATGCAATTCCAACCAATCCATATCGATCACTATGTCATAATATCCTAAGATCATGACATATAGTTTGGAATTCATTACAAAATATCCCAAGTTAATGCTACAGTCTGTAAAATTTCCTCCAACATTTTGTTTGGCACTCGAATCCATTTCTACGTATCTAAACTCATCCTTCTTGAATTCCTTTACCTTAATTATCTTTAGTGCTACACTATAAATAAATCTCTCTATAGCACCTGGAAATATCAAAATACTAAAGTTTTTATTGACAATCATACCTAATGTCTCAAGCAAAGTGGTTTGGTGCTCAGACTAGCAGTTTTTCACTGCGACATGAATCCTATTGGCCTTACGCAAATTTCCAACTAGTATGTCTTGTTTATCTAGAAGCTCTGTCTTTCTCAATCGGACAGTCTTTCTGGTAATGTGGATATCCATATTTTTATAGAAAAATTTACCTCACCCTATGAAATCTTTCATAGAAGGCATTTTTCTATTTCCCTATGCAGACTTATCATCTCTGTTTGTATATACCAGAGCTAAAAATAGATATTTTTCCACATGTACGCAGCTTTCCTACTATAAAACATGCGTATACACAGGTTACACCACTATAGCCTACATACATCGATATTTGTGCCCAAAAATGAAAAATGAAGTCAAGTTTCAATGTCATGACAGGATATTTGTGATCCTTGGCCTTCCATATACTGGAAGTGTTCTGACTCAGACCTTCAGTTCCATTTGAAGGATATAGATGGGCCAATTCCGATGTATGGAAAAGAGGAGAAAGAATTCAACTTTGAGAGAAAAGTTACTCTAGAGAAATATTTTACTTCATATTGAGTCTACATCCCATTGTCCTTTAAGTCTGAACACAGTGTTCAACCCCCAAGATCTTCCCTTATTTGATTGATAACTTCATTTTCTCTATTGTATGAGCTTTCCTTTGGTGAAGGATTGAAGTGGTGGAGGCCCAGCTGGAAGGAACTTAGTTTCTCGGTTCCGAACTGTTCCGATACAGAATTTTGTAACATCTTCACTTTTGCTAATCATATATTAATAGAAATACTCTTTTATCATTCAATTGATATCTTGCAAATATTTGAATTATTATTCCATGGGTGTATTTGTCATGTTTGTTAATGGATTATGCTATTGAATGTGATAACATCATATAATATCACCATAT
>CBVK0103767868.1:0-12296 GCA_900067695.1 Picea abies
AGATGAGTCAAAGGTGCAACGTCTAGCCTCCAAAGGCTTCCAAGTGGATAAATCCACAACCAACTCCTCAAAGTAGGCAATGACAACCTCCTAGATCTCCTCTGAGGTGGATGTATAGCTCTCCAAGGTGAAACGTCCCAACAAGCAATGGATAGAATCTCCCAAGAGTGGATGGCCTCCAATAGGTGCATGAAAATATGGGCTGTGTGGCCTCAAGAGCTAGGGCACCCTTCACTAAGGCCATATATCAATATTGAACTCCCCAAATAACTGAAATGCTTAATCAAATTATGTGGGGCGTTCTTCAAACGAGTGGCCAAGATGCGGCGAAAATTTTCCCGTGGTAGATTTTAAAAGCCCCATAACTATGTCAATTTTTTCTCGAATTTCTATTATGACCACATTTTGGAAATCTCATGGCCATTTTGCATTAATGGCATTCATTTGGTAGAAATCTAGGCACTTTTTCAAAAATATAATTTCTTCTGAAGCTAGGTTGCCCTCAAAATATGCAATGCAACCCTAGATCTCGGGTTTGGAACCTCCTAGATCTTCTCCAATGTAGGAAATCCTCAACTATGAGTGCAAGCAACCCTTTTCAAGATGGATGTCTCCTCAAAATAGGGCATGAAACCACGAAGAACCTTCTCAAGAGACTTGTGGCATCTCCCAAGGTGAGAAGTCCCATCAAATGTGCAAAGTAACCTTCGAAGTGGACGTCATCCTCAAATCAAGGAAGTGGATCGATGGTACAAGGCCTTGACATGTGGAATGTCAATAACACTCAATCACCTCCATAAAAAGAAGGGACGCCCCCCCTTTAATCCAACAACATGCCTCAACGTGTGTGCAAAATAATATCCAAGATGGCACGTGTGGACCAATCAATGTTGTCAGACTCTTACTCTTTTAAGACTCTTTTCGTTGGTCACTCTTGAAGACTCTTCAACTCTTTTCAGAGAAAAAATACTCAAAATATGGTAAATTTTGTGCACAAAAAATATAGTAAATACATTTTCCAATCTAGATAAGTTATAAAATCATAGTCTATGTAGAAATTCATAAGATCATCTCATAAAATATCATAACGCTACATTTGACACTCTATATTTATATCCAAAATGATAATAGTGAATTGAAAGATGATTCCATGATCAAATTCACAAATATTACTCAATTCAACTACATAACTTATAGTCTCATAATGTTATTAGAAAATCAAAATAGATAGTGTAATCTCGAGTCTCATGCATGACTATGAGAACGCCTAGAATAAGCCCTCGAGGAGCTAGTGCCAACATCGCTAGATTGAAACAACAACTGTGATGCAAGTGTATCTGGTGTTTCCATTTGAGAGAATGGAACACTAGGGAGATCCTGAGTCTCTTCATCAAGCCAACTAAAATCATTAGCAGGAGAGTCATCATCCAAGACCCAATCATAGACTAGATCAATCTCGTCTAATAAAATTCGATCTAGATCCTTTGCCCACAATTTTTTTGTGAGCATTTGAAGGTTGTAGTCGATGAAGACCAACTTCTCCAACCGTTCATGCTCCAACTTGTTGCGCTTTTTGGTGTGGATGTGCTCAAATACTAACCAATTACGCTCACAATCTGAAGCGCTTTAGGGTTGACTCAAAATTCTGATGGCAAATTCTTGTAGTTGTGGTGTCTCAGAGCCACAATATATCCACCAATGGTTGTTTTAAAAAAATCAAAGATTACAAGTTTTGCAATAGCAAAATTGAAAAAGAAAACTAGCAAAATTACAATGTAACGATTTACAAATTGAATTTTACCTGGTATTTTCTTCTCCCTAAGATGTTGGGTTGAGCTAAATCCACACATGCCAGATGATTCCTTGTACATATCTCACTGCATATTGATTTGGTCTTGTGTGTATTGATCTGGGTACATCCTCCCAATGGATATTATCACACTTTTCATCACCTCGGAATATTTTTGAATTTTAGACCCCTCATTATAGAATATGCCAGGATTGAGATATGCTCCCACTACGTAGCTGCCTATCCCACCTGGAATCGATAATTTCCCATATAGGGAGATATTTAAATGAATCGCCCTTATAGAAAGTCTTGATGGCTTCTTTGGCCCTGTCCATGCCTTCATAAATGTATCTCATTGGAGTTTTGTCTCCATCCATGATCCTTAACACTTTTAGAAGGGCTTAGTCATGTTGACAACCTTGGTGACTTTATCCCATAAATTATCTTTAAAGAGAGACATTTTCATAGCAATTGCATTTAGTTTTGTGCTGTATTTCCAACATGTCCATCGTTGGCTACAAAACATTTGTCTCAATGCTTGGTACTCATTCAGAAGGCTTTGGAGGGAGAGAAAGTTTGTGGCAAAGCGTGTGATGGCGGGGCGACTGAGCTCCCCCTCTATGAACTCTCTCATAAGGTTCAACACCCAAGCATGGTTATAAATGTATCTGATTATTTGTTTGCACTCATGTACAATATCTTGCACCCCATCCAACTTCCCTATGTCCTCCAAAATTAGATCTATGCAATGGGTAGTGTTATTGTGGAAACTGTAGGTTGGGCAAAGCCCGACCCAATCCATGAGATGGCGATAATGGTGGGAGAGTCTACCCACTATCACCTTCGATAAATCCTCCCCTCGCTTTAGTGAAGGAGAAATCCTACACAAGGGGGGAATCCCAGGTGACCCTAGGGGGAAATGAGATGGAAAATGAAGTTATGGAAGTGAAGTTCCTATAAGTCAAAGTACTAAGTGGAGGATGTCTTGGAAATGAGTCTCAGAAATGGTCAATGGTTGCCAGGTGCTTGGGTACCTGCGGAAGATTGTTGTACCTACTCGAGACATAAGAAAACACAAGATACAAGCCCAATACTCTAATGGACAAGCAAGTGAAGTTTGCTGTCCCAATTAGAAGCAATATATAATGGTATAAATAAGCAATGAAATGATAAGAAAAATTGCTAAACAAGTCACTAAAAGTCCAAGAAAATAAGCAAGATATTAACTAGCAATTACTAGTGTAACTCAAGTACGATAGCACAAGACTTTAGCGACAATTAAAGGCTGTTAGATACAAGTATTGAAGAGATATTATTGCAACCTTATGGTTGTAGCAATTGTAAAATTCCAACCACTGAAACTTGCAAGTAAACTACCCAAAAGAAGCACAACAAGAAGTAGATTAATTTGGCAGCTTTCTAGCAAATTTTGACAGTTAGAACTTAGAAGATGGGTAATTCTGAAAGTTATGAATTGTTTTGCTGCAGCCCTAATGTCTGTAGCATAAAATTATTACAGAAGCAATAAATCGTTGGAGAAGCAAGATGCCCTAGTGGCCTTAGCAAGCATTAAGCATATAGAAAATATTCCAATTCAGACAATTTCAATATCTCGTGATTTTACGTATCCCAATGCAATGATTTTATTTCTCCAATGCAAGAGATTAGTGCCTTTAACTATTGCGTAATGGAGTCTTTTAAATGAAAGAGCTAGTTGTGCTACTTCCTCGGGGGTGTAAGCCCTTTCACTCCCCAAGGCAAGCAATACTAGCTAGGAAAAACCTAGGAGGGTGTAAACCCTTTTACTTCTCCTAGTATTCCTTTGTGCAACAAATTATTCCAAGACAATTATGATGGCCTAGTGGGGTTCTATGCCCTTATACTCCCCAAAAGCTTAGCAAATTAACCTTGCAACCAAGAGAAGAAGCAATAACAAGAGAGATCCCTTACCTAGTCCAAGCATTAACAAGATAAACTCCTTTTAACCGAGAAAATTCCACCATAAAACAAGAAATAGCCTCCAAGAAAGATAATGCCTTACTTCTCCATCCAATAACCAAGACAAATCATCACAAGAGATAGTAGCAAAGAGAGATAGGTAAAATTGCCCAAATAGGGCGCAACTTTCAGCCAAGGATTATTTTTCCAAGTGAGAATGCTATGATATAATGAAATGAGGTTGATCTCTATTTATATCAAACCTCCTAAACATAGTTTGTCCACATACAAAGGGTAAACCACAAAATAAGGAGGCCAACCTCCCTTCTTTACACTTTTAAAATTTAATTTGCACATAAAAAACCCTAAAAATGACATGACGTCACCCTTCTAGGGCAATGTTTTGGCACTAGAAACAGGACGTTGAGCTTGGAGATGAATTGTTGGGCCTCCAAAGGACTTCTTCCCAAGCGCTAGGGCCTTCTCCATCAAGGTGAGGCTCCTCGTCTCCCAAAAATGCCAAGTGTCAATCTCCACCACCAAACCCTAGCCCTAGGGTGACGTCAAGTCCTCCAAATGTGTCGTTTTGGCCTCAAGAAGCAAAACGTTGGGCTAGTAAAGGGCTAGGATAGGTCCTCCAAGGTGTCTCTCAAGCCTCCAAAGGCTATCATCATCATCCAGTGTGCGGGCCATGGTATCCAACTTGTGGGCCTCAAGCCCCAAGGAAGCCCAAGCTAGGTTTGTTCTTCCAAAACTGTCCACCAAGCAAGGTCCTGGAAAGATAATGAATACGCCCTCCAAAGATCTCAAGTCAAATGCATCATGATAAGTAAATCAAATCAATAAAAGAGCCACCTCAGCATGTGCACCAAAAACCACCTCATCAAATTAATCAAGGGCTAAAATACTCTATGCAACTTGCCAAGTTTAGGTGTGGGAGGGTTGACAAAGTGACCTATTGGTGAATCATTTCCTAAGTCAAGGAGTGTTTCCCATGTGGAACCCCCTCTAAGTCATGTGGAGAAGATGATGTGGATTGGGGAAATACTTTTGGGCATGGGGTTCATGACATACAAGGGATTGTAGTGTGTCATTTATGGGTTCCTTTGTAAAGGGTGTGCTACACCTTCATTTTCAAATCATCCTTTTTCCAAGCCCATTTAATTCCATTAATTAATTAAGGTCTAGAAAAATTGGGTACTCCCTATGGGGTAACATATAGCTTGGGGGGAAATACCACAATGTCACTTGGAGGGAGAGGTACACAGAGTGCCATGGAGGAAAAGTCTATCTTGTAACACACTTGTGTAGATCCCTCAAAAAGTGGGACATTTATATATATGTGTTTTCTTTTGCAGGTCTTTGAATTTTTAGGAGAAACATTTCATTGTTCTCAAGACCTCTTTGGGTGAGCATCTGGAAGGTTATGATTTGGATTTTATCTTTTTCTACCTACATTCCCTTTGGGCCTTCAATCCCTTCTTCCCATGAAATGAGGGACAATCCCTTCTTGGGTCAGTACACCCAAAAATCCCCAAAGGTAAGGAGGCAAGGGGATGAAGTGCAAAAAGTGGTAAGTATGATCGATAATGGCACGATGAATTATCAAGGGGACCTCCCAGTAGAAAACCCATTCCTAAGGGTGACCACTTGCTAGGGCACAATGTCAACCACCAAGGTGAAACAAGGCACAAAGCATAACTTCCAAGAAGATGTTACATAATCAAAAGCAACTCTTAAATGCAACACAATCAAATGCCTCAAATATTGAAATGACACTCACCATAATACCTGGCTTGTACCTCATGGAGCAAGACCCAATGTCTTTCAGAAGCAAGATGGTGTGGAAGATACCATCATGATGAATCTGAGATCTGTGGTGGTGAGGCGGGCCTTTGTTTGTTCAAGTGGACGTTGTCAGCCATTAGTCTCTCGGTACTCCATGTCTACAACCTAAGGGCCTCGAGATACCATCTCCTTAGTTATCCCTAGGAAATGGGGATAACACAACATACAGATGCAATGTGTACTCATGGTGAGAAGGTTGCACAAATGGAAATGAATATGGGTGAAATCATGATTTGGTTCAATTAAAATGTCCAGGAGTGTCAAGACACAAAAAATCTGTTCTCTACCACTATGACCGACAAATTTCAAGATAGACTTAAGGAAGCAAAGGATGCTCTAGATTCGGTCCAGAAGAAGGTGAAACACCAAGAAGACACCATCACATTGCTTAAATGAGTTGTAGCCAATGGGCCGAGCTCATCCATTGTGCAGATGTGAATCAAGATGAAAGAACTAGAACCATATGACATAAATCGAAATGCTAAGTTGCTAGGCAATTTCTGTTGGGACATGGAGCAATACTTGGAGCAGATGAATGAAAGTCCAAATGAGGCCAAGGTAAACACTATTATGTTCTTGATAGGGAATGCAAAACTTTGGTGGAGAAACTGAGTTGAAGACTTGGCAGTTGGGAGGATCATCGAGAAGATAAAAAATAGGGTAGACATGAGGGCAGCCTTGAAAGAACAGTTTGGTCCAGGAAACCAAGATTGGGTCACTAGAAACTAGTTGTTGGCTCTCAAGCACACTCACAAGATCCAAACATATATCAAGGAGTTCACTGGAATGATGTTGGAGATCAAAGAGATATTGAACAAAGATAGGATTTACTACTTCATGAATGGTTTGCAGTCTCAGGCACAGAGTGAGTTGCGACACCAAAATGTGCAAACACTTGCAACAACAATCACAATGGCAGAAAAACTCTTGGACTTTTAGGATGAAGCCAAATTGGGTCCAAGCAACGACGAAGGCCAGCACGAGAAGTAGGGAAAGAAGAAGAAGGACAAGTAAAATAAAAAGACATCCAAGAATAGTGAAGACGGTGTGAAGAAACCAGAATTGCAAAAAGAGAACAAATCAGTTTCTTGTTGGATATGTGCGAAGTGAGTTTCGCAGAACCCAGGGAAACTGACTTCACACATATCCAACAAGAAACGGTGCGAAGCAACCGTTTCTTTTTGGATATGTGAGAAGTCAGTTTCCCTGACTTCGCGGAACCCGAGGAAACGATGCAAAGCAACCAGAACTACAAAAAGAGAAGAATTCACCCTCATGGGGGTTTTCGCAAAATGGTATATCGAGATCCCTAGGGGGGCATACAGAACCTTCAGTCAGATGGTCTTAGTCTTCCTCAACCACTTCCAATTTTCGGTTCATTATGACACTAGATTAGAAATTCTGTCGACCGTACGCCAGGACAAAGCCACTCATATCTCGGATCACATCCAGGAGTGGTGTAGACAGAAGAGGTTGATCAAGACCTGCATACCCCCGAAATTCCTACTAGAGTGGTTTTGTAAGTCTCTACAAACTTATATTTTGAAGGATGTTTCTACATCTGGGGTTTCGTCTGAGGAAGAAGCAATTTTCAAAGCCCAACAGTTAGACCTTATATATGCTCAGTCTAGGATGTTATATGAGATTCTTCTAGATGCACTAAGATATGAGATTCTTCCAAACACACCGAAGTCAAACTATGAGCCTAGACAAAATCCTAGGCCTCATGCCGATGGCATTGTAGGCTCTGCCAATGTGAAATCCACAGACTTGGTGACAAGCCATTTGAAAGAGTTGTCTCTAAACCAATCTGTAATAGGGCCAACTTCATCTGTGTCCTCCAATCCCACTCAGTCAGAAGATGTACATTTTGTGCAATAGTCTACCACCCTGAATGGTAACCAGAAACCAGGAAGGAATAAGAAAAAAGGACGTAATAATAATCGTAAGGGTGGGGAAAATAATAAACCTGAGGACAATGGTAATAATGAGAAGACGAATAATAATGTTGGTGAGGGAAAGAAAGAAAGGTGGAAGGTGAAATTTCCCTGTAAGCTTTGTACAGATGATAAACTTACTCATTTATGCCCCAAACTTGCAAATTCTACGAGGATTTTATCTCTACCACCCGCCATGCTGACTAATCCTTTTCCACATTGTTGGAAGATTGGTTGTTTTCATTGATGTCAACCCTAGTCATGGGTTTTGGACCACAAGATTTGAGATTATTTCAATGCACCCTCATTGGAGTTGTTGTGAAATGGTATATTGAGCTACCTAGGGGAGCATATGGGACCTTTAGTCAGCTAGTGATGTTATTCCTTAACCACTTCCAATTGTCGATTCATTACGATGTTGGCCTAGAACTTCTATCAACTTTATGCCAGGACACCACCACTCATATCTCGGATTATATCCAGGAGTGGCGCAAATGGAAGAGGTTGATTAAGACACCTATACCCCCAGCCTTTCTTTTAGAATGGTTCCTTAAGTCTTTGCACACTCCTATCTCAAAGGAAGTTGCTACATCTGCGGTTACCACTGAGGAAGAAGCGATATTTAAAGCCCAGCAACTAGATCTGATATACACTCAGTCTGGGATGTTATACCACATTATTCCAGATGCACCACGGTCAACTTATGACCCTAGAAAAAATATAGAACCTCATGTCGATGGCATTGTAGGTACCTCCAGTGTAAAGTACGCAGACTCAGTGACAAGCCATTTGAAAGAGTTGTCTCTAAACCAGTCTGTAGGAGGGCCAGCTTTGTGTGTGTCCCCCACTCCCACTCAGTCGACAGATGTACATTATATGTAATCCTCGACCAACCCGAATGGTAACTAGCAACCAGGAGGGAATAAAAAGAAAGGACGTAATAATAATCATAGGGGTGGAAAGAATAATAATAAACCTAAGGAAAACAGTAATAATGGGAAGTTGAATAGTAATTTTGGTGAGGGAAAAAGAGAAAGGCAGAAGGTGAAGTTTCCTTTCAAGATTTGTACATATGACCACCTTACCTATTTGTTCCCCAAACTTTCAAAAGCTATGAGGCTTTTATTTCTACTGCTCACTTTGCTAAATAATCATTTTCCACATAATCAACACATGGCCTTGAGCTCTTCGAATGCCATAAATGCAGTGAGTGGGAGTTAAAAACCACCGATGAAAGACAATGAACATTTATGCATCAATATGGTTAATTTGATGTTAATGTAGCCACTAGGTCTCGCAATTAAAGTTCTCCACAAACTATTCTTGGTCTAGACTAGTCTCCCCCTCCTCTGGAGACAACCTTATAGATCAAAACAACAGAGCCCCAGCCTCATATTTTGAAAGGAGTAATCAAGTAATCTACCCACAATACTAATGTTAGAGATGCAAATAATTACTCTATTCTTGAGGATTTGGGTCAAGCTCGTTGTGCGATGTTGGCCTTGAAGGTACTCCATACATTTCCTTCATAGAGGAATCCCTTGATATCTATTTTAGGAGCTATAGATCATTGTGGCTCTAAAGTTATCAAGTTTTACATCACTGATGTGAAGCCTCACTTTCCTTACCATGTGAAATTCCAAATCCATGTGGGTTACTCAAAGTATACCATCAAGCATATTGTTGTTGATCAAGGTGATGCAACATGTGTGATGTCCCTGGTCAGTTAGAAAGCCCTCAGCTCTCCAACCCTTTCTTAGTATCCGACCATGTTGAATTATTTTGAGGTTTGTTCCTTCTGCCCTCATGATATTCTTCCTACCTTTCCGATCAAGTTAGGTAGGAATATGGTAGAGGTGTATGTCGAGGTGGTTGATGTGCCCCTCAACTATAACTTGTTACTAGGATGCAATTGGACTTATGCTATGACTGCAATCATATCATTCGTCTTCCATACTCTTTTTTTTCCTCACGATGGGAAGATCGTGAAGATCGACCAGTTGTCCTTTGCGTACGCTAGAACCAATGCATTTTTTGGACTGTCAATCCCCATGATCGACAATTCTCAGCTGACAATTGAGAATATCGGTGTCAGAATGTATTCATCCCTTATGGGTACCTTTGACTTCATGGCACCGGTTCGCCATATTTATGCCATGTCTAGTAGGCCCGTGTCATCAGAGAGGTCCTTTCCTTTCCACACTTCCTATTTTAACGATCCTTGGACCGTACCTTCCTTGATGACGTCTTTTAAATATTAGTCACATTCTGGAATGGCCATGCCACTATCAACATCAAATATTGCATATCAAGTTGTTCTTGACTCTTCCATCGATCCAGATCCTGTTAACTCGCAGATGGATGAGGAGAATCCTGTCCTGGAGCTCGTGTGGGCCACTTCGTCGTCTTGTTCACATGAGTGCCTTGATGATACTTTGCCTTTGGATGAAGCTATCATCGAGGCCATGAATGGTTATGATAAACTTTGGGATGATATGCATCATCACTCTTATTTTCTTCCAGAGCTTGCTAGAATCGAACAAGGTGACTTTAGATCTACTTTGAGCGAGATAGTTGGTCATGCCGTAGTTCCACTTGATACAAAAAACATTTATTCCAAAGGAAACATGGCGAGTATCTCCCCTACCATCACGATTGATATCGCTTGTATCCCTGGCAAAATTGAAAATGTATACATCGGTGCAGATTGTTCGCCAGAAGAAATCCTGATCTACACCGAACTCTTCAAGGAATTCTGAGATGTATTAAGAAATCCTGATCTACACCGAACTCTTCAAGGAATTCTGAGATGTATTCACTTGGTCATATGAAGAGATGCCAGGAATCGACCCTCGAATTGTCAAACATGAGATTAAAAATTACTCGGATGCTAAGCCTGTTTGACAACGTCTTAGAGCTGTCAATCCTCGGAATGCCCCTGCTTAATGTTGGATTTATCTATCTGGTTCCCATAACTGAATGGGTATCCAACCGCGTTCCCGTGAATAAAAATCAAGGAACCATCCGTGTATGCATGGATTTTCGTGACCTGGACAAAGCCTATCCCAAAGACAACTTCCTGACACCCTTCATAGATCAGATTCTCGACGAGTGTGCGAGAAGAAAAGTTTTTTATTTCATAGAAGGATTTTTAGGGTATAACCAAATTCATATTAAACCCAAGGACCAACATAAGACAACATTTATTTTCCCTTTGGGTACTTTTTCATACTGGAAGATGCCTTTTGGCATTAAAAACACTAGAGAAAGCTTCCAACGTGCTATGACCTTCACATTTCATGATCTCAAGCATATAGTCAAAGCCTACCTTGACGATCTTGTTGCTCACTCCCATAAGAGAGTGGATCACCCTAAGCACCTTTGACTAGTCTTTGAAAGATGTCGCCATTATCGCATCTGGTTGAATCCTCATAAATTCATCTTTTGTGTTAGGTATGGACGTCTGCTAAGATTTTTAGTCACTGAGACTGAGATCATGGTAGATCCGTTAAAGGTTGAGGAAATACTTTGATTGCCTCCCCGATCATGGTAGATCCGTTAAAGGTTGAGGAAATACTTTGATTGCCTCCCCTGCACACTATTCGCAAACTTCAAGGTTGACAGAGGAAAGCTAACTTTTAAAGATGGTTTATAGTGAAATATGCCAATATTACTAAGGGTTTCATTCATCTCTTAAAGAAGGACACTCATTTTATCTGGGATGAGCGAGCCCAGGAATCCTTTGATGCTTTGAAGAAAGCCTTAGTATCGACTCCTCTGCTAAAGTCTCCAGACAACAGTAGAGATTTCTTTCTTTATTTCGTTGCGTCTGAAGAGACGATTGGTATGGTGTTGGTTCAGGAAGATGATGAGCTCCATGAGCATGTAATTTACTATCTCAGTCGAAACTTAGTCGGCCTTGAACTCAAATATTCTCATGTTGAAAAGCTAGCTTTGGCTACCGTTTCCACAGTCCAACGGTTACGACATTATATATTGCTTTGCAAAACGACCGTGGTTGCCGATGTCAATCCATTTCAATATGTCCTTACCAGACGTATCATAGGGGGAAAGTACAATAAATGGATTGTCATCCTACAAGAGTTTGATATTGATTTCTCCTCTGCGAAATCCAAGAAATCACTAGTTTTTGCAGAGTTAATATTCAATTTCCCGTGATTAGATGAGGATGTTATTGATGTTGATTCATTTGCGGATGAACACATTTTCCTTGTCTCATCATCATACCCCTATTATGGAGACATTGTTCTCTATCTTCAAAGAAGTTCCCTCAACATCTCTCACGAGATGACTGACAACGTATACGATACCAAGCTAAGAACTATCTTCTCATTGGTGACACTTTGTATCGTCGAGGAGTTGACAATATCCTACGTCGTTGTTTAACTCATGAAGAAGCCAAGTCTATTCTGAACGATTCCCACAATGGGGCTTGTGGTGGTCATCTATCCAGGCTTGCGACAACCTAGAAAATTTTGTGAGCCGATTATTTTTGGCCATCTATATTTAAAGATTGCGTTGAAGCAGTTAGGAAGTGTCACCCCTACCAGGTGTTCACTCGAAAAATGAACTCACATCCAACCCTTCTCGATCCAGTCATTACTGTCAGTCCCTTCACCAAGTGGGGGGTGGAATTTGTGGATTGCAACCCAACTTCGACTGGGGGGCATCAACACATTATTGTGGCCATACACTACTTTACTAAGTGGTATGAGGCCATGCCTACAGTTAAATCCGATGGGAATACTGCCACCTTCTTCATA
>CBVK0103767890.1:0-15119 GCA_900067695.1 Picea abies
ATTGCTTGAATGGAATGGAGTTGGGAAATGATGCCAGAATGACCTTTTTGGAGTAACTTTTTCATGCAGTGGGCACTGATGATTTACAGCGAGCCTGTTGCAATTCCTTGGAATTTATAATGTTGTCCTTCATATTGAAATTGCATGGTTAGGTCCTTAAAATCCATGGTTATGGGGCCTAGAGTGCGTAGCCATTCAACACCAAGCATGATGTCACAACCACCCATGTCAATAGAAAAAATGTGATATTTCAAGTTATACAGACCAATTTGTAGGCAAAAATTTTAACAAAACCCCCCACATTTCATGGAACCACCATTGGCAATCATGATTTGAAAATTGCCACATTTCATGGAACCACCATTGGCAATCATGATTTGAAAATTGTTGAGAACATGGATATAGCGATTAATTTCTTGGGCAAGGTAGTGATAAATGAAATTATGAGTATTGTCATTGTCAACTAGGATGATGACTTTCCTATGCTTAATGTAACCAATCAACTTGAGGGTTTCGGGAATACAAAAAATAGTGAGAGCATTCAATGAAATTAGTGGTTCAACTTCAAGAGGATCAGAGGGTAGTGTAAGATCATCTGCTTGGGGTAGCATATCCTTAGGTGAAACCTCAACATATTCATCAACAACATCCTCTGAAATGGCCATAAAAACTTTATGTTCTTTACACTTATGCCCAAGAAAGTATTTCTCATCACAGTTATAACAAAGACCCTTAATTCGGCGTTCAACCATTTTCACTCGTGTTAATTTTTGGACCTTGAGAGGAGTGGTCGGGGGAGAAGGATGGGGGCCTAGGACATGGAATAAAATTATGTTTCTTGTCATGGGGAAAGATGACATGTTGTGCCTCCTCGGTGACCAGTGAGAGCATTCAACAAAATTAGTGGTTCAACTTTGAGAGGATCAGAGGGAAGTGTAAGATCATCTGCTCCAGGTAGCACTACCTTATGTGAAACATCAACATCTTCATCAACAACATCCTCTGAAGTGGCCATAAGAAGTTTTCGTTCTTTACACTTGTGCCCAAGAAATTATTTCTCATCACAATTATAACAAAGACCCTTGAGTTGGCGTTCAACCATTTATGCCCGTGTTAATTTTTGGACCTTGAGAGGAGTGGTTGGAGGGATAGGATTGGGTGGCCTACGAAAGGGAATAAAATTAGGTTTCTTGTTCTAGGCAAAGATGATCTGTTGTGACTCCTTGGTGCCTTTAGTTTCTTCCAACCAAGTCTAGGGGCAAACCATGATGACCTCAGCTCAGATTTCATCCTTGAGGCCATTGATAAAGCATTCTCGGAAGAAGGCATCGGTCATACCGACCATGTGGAAAGACAAGTGTTCAAAGGCAACGATAAAATCTTCCTTTGTTCTAGACTGCTTCAACTTGGTGAAGTGGCATAAATGGTGGGTGTTTATTTCAAATAATTCATACAACTCAGCAACAAACTATGTCCTAGCAACATACCCTTGGTGTGCATTTCAACATCATTGCCACCATTTCCATTGTTCCAGATCCAAATAGAAAACATTGTAACGAAGCTTGGTCAAATCATCGATAATGCCATGTAGGTAAAAATAGTGTTCCATTTGAGTGACCCAAGTTGTTATATCTGAGCAATCAAATTTATTCACCTCAACTCTGGGAAGACAGAGTTCATGATTAGAATGAAAGTTTAAAGGATTTGAAGAGTCAACACCTTCAACTTGGGGATTTTGGGCATAGAAGGAAGGACCCTGGGATTGGGTCATGAATTTTTTGAGAGCGGAGTGGAGTTCATCCATTTGGCTATTGAATTGCTCCTAAATGAGGTCCACTTTGACATGCATGGTAGTCATGTCATTATGCACCTTGTCCTGAATGACAATAATGTCATTATTCAGTTTCTGATTGATTTCTTATTGGTGAGTGGGAGCCATTAGTGGAGGGGTGGGTCCAAAAAAGTAAATAAGTGATATAGACCACTACAATCAGGGAAACAAGAGAAAGCTAATGGGATAAGTGAGAAATAAGGGTGACGAGAAGGGTATGGGTCAATGGGGTAAAAAAAAGGTTAAAAATGATAGGTATCGTAGCGATTAGGGAGAAAAGGAGAATCCAATAGGATGGGTCTCAAATAAGGGTGCAGGCAGGAGACATGATTCTTTTTTCTTTTCTTTAATCATGCAGAGTTATGCTTCGACCTGAATAATATTGCAGTGTCAAAATGGCCAAATTCTTAATAGGAAAAAATGTGTAGTAATTTCGCAACCAAAATGCAGGAGGCAAGGTTACGCTGCCAAAATATCCTTTATGTTCCTTGTCTGGTATGTTCCCCCCAAGTAATGGCTTTCGGGGTACCTAGGGACAAGTTTTTTCCTTGTGTTATAACTCTATGATATATGTGCAGGGTCAAACAATAGTACTCTACCCAATATATCAGGGCACCAACTAAGAAGGCTCGATCGTACCCTTATTCGTACTACCCGATTACCCAGGTACTAGAGAGTATCTTCCCGACTATTGTTCTCGATGGCACTATAGCAGTCAGGCGTCTGATTGGTTGATCTAGGGATATTTTTAGGAGACCTAGGGGACTCTCGATATACCTGTCGATACATGGGAGTGATGGGTGTGTAAATATTTTTTCTAATGCAATAGGGGTTACAGAGGTTTCCAACAATGTGAAACTTTTGGTTTCTAGGCAACCTCATGAAACCATTTGTATTTCCTGTGCATAGTTTTCCCCATCACAGTTTTACTCATTGAATGACAGTTCTGTGTGCTTTAAATATGCTTCCAGTACATGTCTCTACCTTGGAAAAAAAATTAACCCACAATTCCTACCAAGAAAGGTGCTCTAATACCACTTGTAAGGTATCAGACATAATGTAATATTCATAAACATAAATATTCAACAAATACCAATGTAACAGTAAAATATTGAGAATAACAATACTAGCAATAATACCTTTATTGAAAGAAAGAAATGTTCACTTGCCTCTTCGAGGGGGAAACCTCCAGCAGGGTAGATCTCTATTACAATAAATCTCAAGGCAAAGCTTTCTCCTGTCTCCTACTCTTATTTATACTAATTTTGTCTTCTAAAGAAAATTCTAGAGGAAGATCTTTCTAGAAGCAGAAGCTTCTATTAGATTTCCTTACATTGACTTGTTCACATTTATTAAATAGGACTTATTAACTAATGTCGGCCTTTATTACATGGAAAATATATTATTTTATCTACGTGAGGGGTTAAGGAGGTTAAGTCCCTAACAGAATCATATCCTCCAGTTGTTTTTGTCCCTCTCATATCACAGCCAGTGATTACTATCTTTATTAAGTAATTCAATGTACATAATACATAGTTCGGCCCTCATCCATATTAACCAATATGGGCTCTTCACCACAAACATATCGGTTCACCAACCTAAATCACATTTATAAAATTACATTATAATTTCTGGGTATTAAAACTAGGGATGTTATAAGAATGAGAGAGAAGAATGAATGTGAAGTCTCTTTTAGGGGGCACCCTCCTTTTACAATAGAACAAATGTACAAGATGAGATGATTTCTAACACCATGTCTCCTTGGTATATATAGGAGATAAAGGGTACAATTATAATTAAAGGGTCTAGCCAATAAAACTAATCTAACAATAGAAATGTAAAACTCAATATCTAGGGCTTAAAAGAAACCATCCAAGTAGGAGGATTAACTACATCTAGTTGAATTTGCATATAATAATTAAAGGGCCTAGCCAATAAAACTAATCTAACAATAGAAATGTAAAACTCAATATCTAGGGCTTTATCTAGGGCTTAACACAAACCATCCAAGTAGGAGGATTCACTACATCTAGTTGAATTTGCATATAATAATGGGCATTAAAGAGCATTGAATATGAATCCATTTCAAGTTCCATGTTGTTAGAGGTGCATAACACTAGCAAACTAGATAACTTAGTGATAAAGGTTGTACTTGGGCTTAAAATGCTCAAGGAAACGGAGTAGAAAGTTTTTAAAATCAGGTAAAATTTAAAAAAAAACAAGACAAACAAAGTAACTATATTGATAAGAATAGGGAGCATAAAGAATTTCGAGTGGGGGATCATGTTTTCCTCATAGTGAAGCCAAGGAAGATTTCCTTGAAGCTTGGGGGTTGTGCTAAGTTAGCGCCTAGATATTGTGGATCATTTGAAGTCCTTGGTAGGATTGGGCTAGTTGCATATAAACTCACATGTGATGCTAATACTAAAGCTCACAATATTTTCCATGTTTATGTACTTAAGAAGCATGTACATGATCCTAACCATGTGATTGATTGGAATGCGATATAGTGAAACAAATGGTATAATTCCAAACAAAGCTACTATGCATCCTAGACGAGAAAGTACCATTCCAGTAGAACCGATCCATAGGATAGGTAAATATGCAATTGAAGCACTTTGGTTCTGAGGAGGCTACTTGGTAGAAGGAAGATGTAATGAAGGAGGCACAACCACTTTTGTTTGGATTTTGAGAAACAACGAGGACAACGTTATTCCAAGGGGAAGGGGTTTGTAAAGCCCATGTTTTGATCCTTGGAGTGTACTTAATTAGATTGTGTAAATGATGTAAATATGCTATTTTGAATTTCTAATGCAAATCTCAAGGCCAAGGCCCAACTAGTGAATCTTTAGGCATGTATTTTCTATAAACATGCTTTCAATGTACCAAAGGTAGATTCTAGATTTGCTATGGTATTCTTAATATATGTAAATATTATTTCAAAGATTAAAATAAAGGTCTAACAATTGGTGCAAAATAACACTAGAGGGTCTATGGTCCACTAGTGGGGAACATGAAAGGGGGATCCAAGGGGATGATTAATAATCCTAAATTTCTCAAGTCTGCTAACCTTGATTTTTTCATCACATGCCTTATTAAAACCTTGACCACCCATCGTTGAGTGCAGGTGGTGGTCGGTGGGGAATTTCACCTTCCATAGTTATGAGAGCATGGAGGTTGAGTATAAGTCATTAGGAGTGTAAGAGACTCCATCGCAACAAGAATTCAAACCCGATGGGAATTCAAACCATATATTTTCCCATGCACTCTTCCCTCATGAAAATTTGAATTAACAATCCTCTTGAATCATTCTATTTATAAATTCGTCGATTCTTCCATTAACTCATGTTTTTACATACTACTCATGAACATTCTCATTCAAATTAGTAAGTGACTAAAAGAGTTTTGTAAGAGAGGATTGTTAGAGAGAAAGAGAGAGAGAGGATGGAAGGTTGCAAAGGGACATAAAGGTTGGGTAGAGAGGAAACCATTCCCATTCCTGGTGGGTTGAGTGTTCAATAGTAAAGGTTAAACTTTGTCAATCTCCCTTGATGACAAACAATAGGATGGACTTCTTCTACACACACTAAAGAGCATTAGAGGGAAGAAGATCCCTAAAGGATTGTCTTCCTTATGTTGGGTGGGTAGTGGAAGGGAGTGTCATTGTTGACTTGGTTGCATGGCTACTTGAAGCATTCTATAGTGATTTTCTTGGCTAAGCCTAAGATAAATTGGGTTGGGTGAGTCAGTTGATTATCCATAACATGTTTCCTTCACCCTGATGGCCTTATAGCTCTACTTAGGGGTAGCATCCATTGAGGATTTCCTACAGTTGGGTAGAAAATTGTTTGCCAACAACCAATTTCATTAGACCAACTTGTTCAGAAGATAAGTGTTCCATCTTCGCTATGATTTGTTGTATTGAATTCATGCTTATAATTCTAAAGCTAATATATGTTGCTTATGTGTGAATTGGAATGAAATTCATTAATTGATGATATTATATGTCTAATTGTTCCATTGTAAGCATGCCTTATAATTAAGAATTGCCTTAGAGTTTTTTTGGTTGAATTACCTTCTACATAGAGTTTTATGTTCACGAGATAATTACATCGATAGGTTGTAAGCCTTTATAATTTGAATTGCTTTAATGTATCTATGTTCGAATATTTTTTTCCAAAGAAAAAATCAT
The DNA here is from genome assembly GCA_900067695.1 of Picea abies. Lineage (NCBI taxonomy): Eukaryota > Viridiplantae > Streptophyta > Pinopsida > Pinales > Pinaceae > Picea > Picea abies. The sequence continues at coordinate 6,024 of CBVK0103767890.1, forward strand.
AAATTTTATTTCATCCGTTGGAGAAAAGAAATTTGCATTCTGCAGATACATGTCCAACATGTATGAGTTCTAGAGAGGAAAAACCAAGCCAAAGACTTAAGTCTTTTCCGAATACAAAATGAGGAAAACATTCTCTGTAGCTATCATAATATACTAAAGAACATCAAAAGCTTCCCATTTGTGAAACAAAAGTCTGCTACAAATAACATCAAGCCACAACCTCTATAGGCTTGTAGAGAAACCAGTCCCTGCTGAAAGAAAAAAAAAAAATGTTGAAAAATACTAAAGCCTCTCATGGAGCTCTTCCAAGACAAGGTAGAGCAGTAGAAAATATGAGACATCCACCCCCTATGATCCAATAACAACAAACTAAAACCGTGTCAACCTTAAACAACAACATCCCCATGGCCTTGAGAATCCAAAAAAGACTCGTGCATACAAAAAATTCTGAACCATCCTTGTATTCCCCGATCATCCATGTCCTAGTAGCCATCCACAATCCTTATTTAGAGAGACAGTTTGTTTCTTGGTTTCATTCCTTATAAATATGATGAAAAGAGTAGTTTCAAAAGAGGCCAGAATTTTGAAGACTTCCTGAGATTTGTGGATCTAGCTAATAACCAGCGATGAATCACCAAATAATTGAATAGTGTGAACATATTTTTCCAAAGCAAAAAGAAAAAACAGTTTGAGGGACATAAGTTCTGTAAAATTGTCCATGCCAAGGCCAAGCCTCATTTTGAGTCTGAAAAAATGAGTGTTCGTAAGACACAAAACTCTCCTCCACCACAGTAGGTGTTATTTTCTTGTGATGCTCCATCAAAAAAATACACGGGATTTTTTGAATCAACTAAGACTTCCTAAAGAAATCTCCCTCCTCTATCTCCCTTATCCTAAGGGAAATTCTCTAGAATGCTCAGTCCTTGGCTGACTAGTAGCTCTGGGAGGGATGATTTGTCACAAAAAATTGTTGCATTTCTAGACAACCAAACCCCCCACTTCAAAAGTAGGGGTAGGGCCTTGATGTTTTTATTTAGAGGTTGGGCGAGCCAATCTTTCCAGGCCTCTTCCACTGAATTCCCTTGCCATCGACTCATCTGTCCCGACACCTGCGAGCACTCTTCCCAAATTTTTCTTTCAAATGGGCACTGAAGGAACAATTGCACTCCAGTCTCCTCATATCTTTTGCATAAAGGGCACCATCCTGGCCCTTCTATCTTTCGATTCTTTATTCTATCTCAGGTGAGGATCTTGTTCTTAATTAGTCACCACGTGAATATATGAGATTTTAAGGGGAATTTTACCTCCCATAACCCCTTCCACCACCATACAAGCTCCTGATTATGTAGATCTATCATCAATTGGGTATAACCGAGTTTTGGAGTGTGGTCTCCAAAAGGGCAGTTCTGCCAGACCAATTCATCCTCCTTTTTAGTGATGTGAATGTGGGCATTTTTAAGGCTCCTTATGTAGTTTTCCCTTACATTTGTAAATTGGTCTTCCAATCCAACATGGTCGTCAATTTTCCACTCTTGAGGCCAAATAAATGAGCACACCTGGTCAAATATTTGGCTTAAGTAGTACAACCCATTTTCATTTAGACGTTGCACCAAATCATTAGGGTGAATATGGCTAATTCCACTACCAAGCCACGGGTCCACCCTAATTTTGACTTTTGTTCCTTTCCCTATTCTTCATGCTAACCCTTCCCCAATTATTGAAAAAGAGTGGATAAGTGCTTCCCATATTATTGTGCAGTTTGATTTTCTTTTTGCGGGGTTTCAAATCCATTCCTCTATAGATTCTGGAAAGATATATTTATATTACACCACCTGAGTCCACAAACTTTCAGGAGTGATCAATATCCAACTTGACTTAGCTGCTAGGGCCTTCATGAAAAGAAAAAAAAATTTGAGCCCCCATCCTCCAAGCGTTTTTGGAACTGCCACTACATCCCATTTAACCTGGGGAGCAACAAACTAATCCTTTGTGCCAACCCAAATAAATTAAATAAAAAAAAAAAAAATTCCGAGATATTTCCAGGACACCTTTTGGGATCCAAGCTAAGGACATCCAATATACTAGGATCGCTTCTAGGATAGATTTTTCTAGAACCAACCTACCTGCACGAGATAGCCACCTAAAGCTCCACCATTTTAATCTTTTTCCTAATTTAGCTATAATCCATTTCCAATATCCTTTCCTATAATTATTTGAATTAAGCCGGAAGCCCAAATATTTGAGATCTTTATCCAACTCTTGTTGCTCAAAAGGGAAAAGTTCCTTATAACTCTCGTGTTCTTATAACTCCATATTGTGTGTTGAGAGGGTGGAATTTCTTTCATTTATCTTCATTCCTATGGCCTTTCCCAAACAACTCCAAGATATCAGACAACGTCTGGGCATCATGCCTTTGTCCATTACAAAAGATCAAGACATTGTCAATAAACAAGAGGTGGGTGATATTTACATTTAGATATATCGCAATACCCTGAAACCCACCATATGATTTGACCTCTGTTATCGCTATGTTGAGTGCCTCCACAATTAGCAAAAAGAGGAGCGGTGATAAGGGACATCCTTTCCTCAATCCTGTTAAGAACCAAACATCAATATAGCATAGAAAAACCTCAAGAAAAGTACTCAACGCCTTGAAAAAGAGATAATTTTAGATAAATGGCTTAAAGCCGACATAAATAAAATAACATTACTAATATAATATGCCCCAATTAAGGGGTAATGAGCCAATATTAGGGCTTAACATGTTTGTCCATTACAAAAGATCAAGACATTGTCAACAAACAAGAGGTGGGTGATATTTGCATTTAGATATATCGCAATACCCTGAAACTCACCATATGATTTGGCCTCTGTTATCGCTATGTTGAGTGCTTCCACAATTATCAAAAAGAGGAGCGGTGATAAGGGACATCCTTTCCTCAATCCCCTCTCTCTATGAAATAAAGACGAGACCAAACCATTAATTAGTATTGTGAAAGAAATTGATGTTATACAACACATTACCAAATTGATGAAAGGGACCTCAAATCCTAAGTGAGTTAGAATCATTTGAATGTATAAACAACTGACTCGGTCATAGGATTTTGAAAGATCAATCTTCAAAATTGCCCCTTTCGCATTTCGAGACTTCAAACTATGCATCACCTCTTTCGCTACCCCAATAGCTTCATGACTCTGCCTCTCTTCCAAGAAACCAATTTGTTCCCGGGAGATATTCTTTGAAAGGATGGCCTTGATTCTTCTTTCTATTATTTTGGAGATCAATTTGTAAATGTAATTACATAGAGAAATAGGAAGAATGTTGTCCAAGGAGGATGGATCATCATATTTTGGAATGAGTGTTGTAAAGGTGGATTTAAAAGGAGCATGTGTGTGGCCCTCAGTTCTATATTCTTCTACTACCCTCAAGATGTCCTCCCCAATGAGCTCATAGAGCCCTATGAAAAATTCTATGGTCCAGCCATCCGGCCCAGGGGTTTTATCTTTTTGAAAACTGTGGAGAACTTCCTTGATTTCTTCTTCCGTGACTTCCTCTATTAGAGATATGTTTTCATTTTCTCCAAAAAAAAATGGGAAATAAAAGGGTCATCCTCACTATGTCATCCATTGATACCCTTTGGTCTATTTTGAACAAAGATTGGAAGTACTCATTACCTATGCAAGCCATTCCTTCAAAGAAGGATACATTTCTTCTTTCCGGGTCCTTGAGACTCTGTATGGTGTTATCCATCTTTATCCCTTTAGCATAAGCCCGTGAGAACTTTGTACTATCATCTTTATCCCTTTAGCATAAGCCCGTGAGAACTTTGTACTATCGTCCCCCCTTATCCAACCAAATTTCCTAGCTTTTTAAATGCCATTCTGCCTCCCGAGCCTCCAAAATTTGCCTTCTACACTTTTCTAGGGCTAGTAGCTCTTCCTTCGATTCAACTGAATTGCATCCTCCTCCCACCAAGTCATAGATTGTCGGCAATGTTTCTTCAGTATCAATTAGATCTTGTGCATCATGTTGTTTTTTGACCCAATACCATGTCATAATGGCTTGCTTCACTCTTCAAAGAGTTTCCATGAACAAGAGTCCTGCTCTATCTCCCAGAGTTTCATCGTGATGAATCCAATGATCCTTGACAAGGGAGAGGAAACCTTCCTCCTTTAACCACTATGAGTTAAACTTGAAATGGATGGGAGGTTACCGGGGGCCTAGAACAATTTCCATAAATATTGGGGAGTGGTCTGAGACCCCCCTTGATTCGACCCATTGCCTGATCTAAGTACAAGCCTCCACCAAATTTTCAAAGACCATAAAATGATCCAAACGTTTCTCTATCTTATCCTCTCCCACCCTTTTGTTTCTCCAAGTGGAGCATAGTCTTATGGGAGGAATGTCAATCAATTCTATTCGCCATAACATATGGTTGAAAAAATATATCAAAGGATCTGGTCTTGCACTTGTTCCCCAGGATTCACCCTCTCCTAGTGCAAAATTTAGGTCCCCACCCAGGATAAGATTTTCACATTTCAAGAAGGATTTATGGCCTAGAGCCTCCCAAAAAGGAGCCCTTTCTTGGTAAGGACCATATAAGTTTAAGATTGTTACCTTTGAACCGGACTCTTCAGAATGGATGTTTAGACCAAGTCCTGATTCAAAACCCCAAGAATTTACAACTTTGATTTTTTTGGTATTACACCCAATGTCCAAACATCCTGAGTGCCCTCTGGCATCTGAGCCCACAAACTCCAATGTTTTGAGCAGAGATCAAAGCCATGGAATGATCACAACTTCCTCACCCATTATTTCTTGTAACATCATAATGTTTGGTTGGTTCAACTCCACCAACCTGTAGAAGGTCGTTCTTTTAAGGGAACCTGTCAATCCCTTATAATTGAAAAAGAGTATTTTCATTAGGGAACCCCTCTAGGGGCATGCAATGCTCTAAATGCCCCCAAAATCGATCTTTGCTTCCCAACTGCAATATCAACTATGGATTTATTATGAGCCTTTAACAAGTGTGACTTTATTCCCCTCCCTTTTCCCCCTTGGATGGCGGGAGGATTTTTTCCAAGCCCTAGCTCACACCCATGGTCTATGATGGGTCGATTTCACAACTGATATACTATTCCATCCTCTTCTGAGTCCAAGGAAGTATTGGGTTTAGGGCAGGGGGATGGGAAGTGGGATGTATGAGGGACTTAGGAAAGAGAGCATGCGAGAAATGAGGCCTCAGGGGACTGTATTATTGGGGTTAAAGTCAGAGGGGGGACTTTCAAACTCATGAGAAACCCAAGCCTATATTTACCCAGAAGAACTAAAGAATGCATAAAAAAATTTAAAGGTGGAGGAGGGGAAAAAAGAATACCAAAATGAGAAGTAAGATCATGTAAGAAATCCTCCGACGCCTGGGTCGACTATGAATCCAGAGCCTCTTTTGAAGTAACTCTTTTTCCCTTCTCAGTCACTTGTTGAGGAGCCGAGACAAATCTATTTTTTCCCCCTTGATTGGGCAAGGGCTCCTCCAAGGTCTAAACCACCAAACCATAGTAACCAGAGGAAGGAACCTGTTCCTTTACTTCTGATGGTGTCACTCGCTTCTTTCATTTGGGATTAGCAAGGCACACTAACTAGCAGTGTTTCCATGCTTGTGACAACGCCAACACCTGAAAGGTATCCCTTCGTAATCCAATCTTTAATGAAAATGTACTTCCTCCTTTATCAACACCAGTTCTTCTACCAATTTTGTTTTAACATCCAACGCTACCAAAATTTTGACCATATACATTTTACTAGTTTATTTGAAAGACATATCTGCATCCATGAATGTTCCCATTGCATTGCCAAATTCCTTAAGACTTAGCTCAATCCATAATTCGAGTTGAACGCCCGAAATTCAAACCCAAATCGGCATAACATTCAGTCGTTCCTTAATTGCAACAAAAAGAGGTGTCCAGTTCTTTAGCAATAGAGGGGTCGAATCTATCATCCATGGGTTTTTTAAAACCCTCTCTGCATCCTCCACCATTTGAAATTTAAATAAAATCCAACCCCTTGCTAAAGTTGTCACCTTAGAAAGGACAGAGACCTCATGTGCCTAAAACTGACCTACCCATTCCTACAATGTCTTGATTCCAAATTGTCAACCTCTTGCCTTACCAACCACTGCCTGATTTTCCATATCTGCAACCATTGGGAGAGAAATATCTTGCCCAAGAACCAGATTGAGCAAGGATACTGATTTGACACCATTATTCCTTTTGCAGCGAGGAGTCGGCTTAGGGAAAAATGTTTCACACAATATTTCACCCCTGTAACCCTAGTCGATGGAGTCTCTTTCCTATGGCACACCGCTTCCACTAGTTCGGTGATGTCGGCAAGCACCAGGAAATGGTCTGGAATCTAAACCACTAGTCCCGAGTCTGGCCAAGGGGGAGAGGGGTTTTTTTCAGGAAGTAACAATTAATGGGGAAATTGGTTCACAGCATGAGAAAAAGAGGGTTGTGCCTAGAGAAGCAAAGGGAAAGAGGTTCCAATATCAAATTCACTAGATTCCCCTTCATAAAAAATGCAGAATACCCTGATGAAGGAAGAAGGAGAGAATCATACTAAGAGGAGAGGACCCACACACCCTCCTAGGTGTTTTCCTTTGAGGTCTGCCATGGGAAAGGGGTATCCAACCCACCTGTCAAACCCCATACGGAATCCACTTCCGGGGGGATTCTAGTTGGAGGCTCTGATATGGTAGCTTTTCCAAACCTCCCCATGCTAGGACTGGTTCGGTCATGTTCCCTCACAGTCAATAGTCGTGCTACCAACCCACACTCCATGACACCAACAATTGAGTCACGCACACAAACGATGAACACCTATCCCACTCCAAATGAGTTGGCCCTCCATAGGATCCTCTGAATAGTCTAGTAACTCCTCCTCTTCTGCCATACTTAGATTCTCGGGGGAAAAGAACTAAGGTAAAAGGTTGAAAACCATCAAAGGGGAGCCTGAAAACCATGAACAACTGCACAGGGATAGAGGAGATGACCAAGCGGATTGTGGCTAGGGTTTCTGCAACCCATCCTCTCCATATCCCATTCCCATCTATGTTCGAATATATGTTATGCTTGTGATAATTTTGAATGGTGGCTAGTTTGGCCTTTGATGTTAAAGTCTTGAGCAAGTATGTTTGAAGACACCAGATGAATACATATTTTGGAAGAGGTTCAATATTTTAAATATCCTTAATGAACTGTTGGGGCATACCAACATATGTGTTCCCTTTGATCTTTCAAATAACCTAGATGGTTCATTAGGGCATATTGAAATATATTTTTCTTTGATATTTTGAAGAGCCTTAGTGGTTCATCGAGGCATATCGAAAGATGTGTTCCTTTTGATCTTTCGAAGATCCTCGATGATTCATTGAGGCATATCGAAAGATGTGTTCCTTTCAATCTTTCAAAGAGCCCTCGTGATTCATTGGTGCATATTGAAAGATGTGTTCCTTTTTATATTTTGAAGAGACTTGATGGTTCATCAAGTTATACCAAAATGTTTTTTCCTTTGGTCTCTAAAAAATCCCCATCAAGGCATATCAAAAGTTATGTTGTTTTTGATCTTTCAAAGAACCTCGATTGATCATCAAGGAATATCAAATATATGTTCCTTTGATCTTTCAGAGAGCCCCAATGGTTCATTAGAGCATGTCAAAACATGTGTTCCCTTGATCTTTTGAAGAGCCTTGACTGGTAAATCGGGGCATATCAAAAGACATTTTTCTTTTGATCTTTTGAAGAGCCATGATAGTTCATTGGGGCATATTGAATGATGCCCCTTCAATATTTCAAAGTGGCCCAATCGGTATTACTTTTGAAGGATGAATCAAGGGTCGATGACCCAATATGTAAAGGTTATTTTGAATAAGCTAAAATAAGGTCATTCAAAAGGGAAAATATGATAATGGATCCTAACCAGTGGAAAAAAAGAAGAATATACAAATTTGTCCTCTCTTCCTCGATAAGGCTACAAAGGGGGATGGAGACATTACAATTCTTAACTTTGAATGAATAATAGTTCCCAAATGCTCTACATAAGTAATCATTTGAAGGGACATGGTTTTTATAACCCTAGTATCCCTTGTTTGGATTCACAACTAGACCCTCTAAAATGCCACAAGGACTACTTATAGGCTCTGATAAGTTGAATATCCCTGCTCCATGAGCCTCTTGATTTTCCTTTACAATCAATGGACAATCCTTCTTAAGGTGTCCATAAAAATGACAAAATCAAACATCTGAAAGGAATACCAACATAATCTAGGGATTGTTGGTAGGAAAAATTCACATCTTCAAAATACATACTATCCGATAAGTCTTCCTCTAAATTTGGTTCAATGCAAATCTTCACTATAGTGTTCATCCTCCCAAGGTTGCAACTATCCCCTAAGTCTAATCATTTCCCTAATATTCTACATATAACCTTTAAAGATTGATTGCTTGTTCCATAATTCTAACATGAGAGCCAAAAGCTTAATCTAAATAGGTTGAAGACAATTTTTATCCCTCCTAGGATTAAATTGTAGAAATTTCTCAATAAAATGACAATAATGGTTTTTAATGCAACTCGAAAATTACCTCTTTCCTAGATGTTTCCTATATCTGAACCCTGTGAATTTTCAACCTCAGGGACATTATGAAATATAAAAAAAATAGTAGCAACAAGTGACAACAATTCAATCCTTGACAACCCCAATCCATTAGGATATTCAAAAGATAAGGCACCAATGTGTTTCAATAAGTTTAAGCCCTCTAGGGAAATCTTATCATGCCTATAGAAGATACCAAAACACTTATGACAATTGTAAATATAGTTGTAAATCTACCCATATATTCTTCAATTATAATGTTAAGTTGCTTAAAATATTCATCCTTAACTTATGTCAAATCAACAAGACATATAAAGTTGGAAATCACAAACCATGAAGAATATGTTGATGTTGAGGTAGTTGCGGGAGGTATTAACCTCCACGTGTAACCTTTTACTAGAATGGAATATTTTGGAAGCAAGGGAAACCCTAAACAAATGTGTGA
>CBVK0103767920.1:0-22000 GCA_900067695.1 Picea abies
TAAGGAAAGCGTCATGTTCTGGTGTGTTTTGTTCTAGATCTAGGTGGATCTAGGGAGATTAGTTAGTGTCCGCACCTACCAATTCGTCCGATAACAATACTTGAAACTACCAATTCACACCTAGTCTAATATCAATGAGAATGTTGAACCTTTAGTTGTGGTGGTGGTGGGGGTGATTTTGTGTCATGACAGAAAGTGATAAAATGGTCAAGTACAAAGTATAAAATGAGGTTGAGATCAAATCTTAACACATTTAAGAATTGGGACATCAAATAAAAATCACCTAATGGATATGAGAGCATGTCATCACCCTAAACATAATCATATTATGACATGGTTGCTACTTGAAATCATTCTAAATCAAAACTTGCATTGTAAAACTGAATTTGAAGTCCCCATACCCTGTATTATGCTAATTCATTATTCCAAACCAATAAGGTGAAGAGAGGGAGATCTAACTTGTTTTATTCTTAGAGTTAAGAGGTTTTTCTTCCACAATTATCTACTTCCACAGATATTGGATAAGGATTGGATACTACACCATGACAAAGGAGATATGAATTGAGTTGTAGAGCGTAAAGGAAAAACACAGAGAGAGGAAACCTCCAAGACTAAACTATAAGCTAACATGGTAAGAAGCTTATTCCCGCCCCCTCTCTTCAAGAAAATTAAGTGTTGTTAGGATTTAAGATAGAATAGTGTTGTTATGGAGAAATTTTGAGCGTATATTTCTTGCTTATAATCTAGTTGTTAGTAGAAAGTACAAAATCTATAGGGTAATTTCATTTTTTTAAAGGTCAATAGACTCAAGCAAGAGAAGGGCTACTACAATTTGGAATACATGGAAATTATCATCACAAGCAACAATGGGGGCATAATTTAACAAGAGAGAGCCCACTAACAGATCTAAACTCTATGACCACCCTAAAGTTGTTGAGATATTCCAAAAGGCTCAAAGTATTGAGAATTTCAATATATTACAGGGCTTTGAAGATGATATCACTATGAAATTTTCTCAAATCTTCCAAATGCATGCTACAAGAGGAAAATATGAAGTGCGTATTTCCATAATCAGAGGTTTATAGATACAACTAGATATAATATAACTTGTAAGGGTAACAAGTCTCCCCATTAGCTTGCCTCAAGATAAAGAAGATAATATTCCAACCCTTGAGGCCAAACATGGATTTCTTTTAACATATGAATCCATGGAGGAAACCAAACAAGGTTTTAAAAGGATTATCTTCCTAGCACCTTAGAATGAGGTGGAAGTTCCACCTTAACAATTATATAACTTGTGAGGGGAGATTAATCCTATTTGTGAGGGAAGATTAAGCCTGGTACATACCTACCATTTCAGGTTGTTGTACCCACTAATATATTATTCACACTAAAGCATGACAAGAACTTGAGTGTCCCCCATTTCTTTCTTTAATATTTTAAGGAGAAGGGAATACAGTTCTAAGAAGGAAAACTTGCAACCTTATCCCACCATGGGATTGTGAAGATACTTGTATGTGATGCTTTGGCCATGTAGTCATACCAATTTTTTGTGGGGTATATTATTGACAACCGATGATGAAGAGTTTATAACTTTTGAATTTGAAGCTATTAGAAATCAAGAAGTATACCCCATGGAGGAGTCTAGGAAGAAGAAGAAAATGATGGATAGAGCATGTACCAACCATAAAAAGAAGAGAAAGACTCTCAAGAAGATATAGGCATAGGATGTAAACAAGGGAGATACCACATGAATAGAGGACTTGGATAAGGACATTGATGTTACCTTACTAGTGATGAAACTAGTGCACATGACCTCTTGGTCCAATCAGAGGAAGCAAGGGTAGAGGCTCTTAAGTGAAAAACAATTGTAGAGTCAATGAAATAAGTAGAAAATAGAGGTATAGAAATATATTTACTACAGCATGAACAAAGAATTATTAACCTATACAAGAAATCTCAAATTCTTAAAATGCAACACATGGACACCATAAAGTAGATGAAAAATGAGAATTTAAACTTAAGAGTAGAGTTGGAAAGAAAAAATGAGATTGAGAGTAGGATTGTGAGATTTTGTTTTTTGGAAGCCTCTGTCATTAGAGTAGATGAGTTTACAGAGGAGATGCTCTGATGTATACCCCCAACAAGAACTTAAGTTAGGTATTTAAAAGAGTAATGGCATAGGTTTTAGTTAAGTAAGATTACCAAGTACATACCTTTCTAAATGGACAATCAAATGAATTTTACTGATATTTTATCATTTTTGCAGTGAAAAGCAAAGGAATTTGATGTTGGATTTTACTTACATGATCATGCCATGCCCCATTTTTTCATATGGTCTCCCAACCCCTATGTGGGATATTTCAAACTAAGAGCCTTATGCTCGTGGGTCTAGAATGAAGAAAGCATAGTTATAGAAGCCCAACGATATAGGTAGGAAGAGCTTATTATTTTACCGATCATGTCTATGACCACTAAGACTAAATAAGTGTTGATGAATCATGCATAATTAAATTTAAATGTGGAGTTAATCCATGTTCTAAAAGAAAAACAAAGAGAGGCAATAGTCCAGTACCAATATGCAATGAAAAACTCATGAGAAAAGGTCCTACAATTATTCCAAAGTACATGGAAGGAAATTAATCCCACTCTACAAAATGTAGAACCACATTCCCTACAAGGATTGAAGGCTACTCTCTTTAGATATAATTTGTATGAAAAATCCTTAAGAACAATGAAGCTTGGTTGGATAGTTTTAATATTTATATATCCTCTTCTTCTTCATCCCACTTGCTCGTGGCAGTCTACATGGGAAATAGATGGGGAGGAAGGTGTTGTGGGAGGAAGAGAGGAAAATATGGAGAAAAGTAGAGTAAAAGGCAAGATATCATAGCAAGGATGCCATCACATAGGTAATATCCTATGACCTTAGATAATCATAAAGAGAGAAACAATCAGAAGATGAAGAATGAGCAGGGAAAGCACCTATTTTTTAGGATTGAATGTGTTTCATAGGGGTTTGCAATCCTCTAGTTGGGGGATGATGTCAGCTCCTTAAAATATTATTTTATTGTCCATATATTTGCCTTAATTTTGATACATTTGCCTCATAAATCAAGTCCTTCCTAAACATTATTACATTTGAATAACAAACTGGATGATTTTGACGTATGTTTATCTTAATGAATATGATTTGATTAATCTCAAATGGATTTTCATTACATGAGATCATATGGTTTTACAAGGAAGAAAATTAGTGTAGCATTGATGAATAAATTTGAGGTCAATATGATCCTCTTCAATCATCTATCACACATCGATCAAATGAGATGGTGAGAAATCCAAGGAATTTTGTCCCCTCATCATTGAAGAGGGACCTTCAAGACTACTAGCACTAGGAAGCAATAATAAAATCCTCAAGTAGTTTGATCTCCAAAATATTGTAATTTGAATTGGCATAGGAGGGAGAACAATCCTCTTAACTCAACCAAGATGAAAAGGAGGGAATCAAGGAACATCACCCATAAATCAAGGAATTTATTGATTAGTTTAGTTAGGACTCTTTGCATTAGTTCAAGTAAATATAAAGGCTTAGATGATAGAGTAGCTAGCCAAGTTATTATTTCACTTTCTATTTGCTAGTGTTAGAGTCTGGTTCAAATTGTGTTAGAAAGACAAAGTTCTATCTCTTTGTTATATGACATTTTTTTGAATAACAAAGAGCATGATTTATTGAAGTTTTTTTTTTTTTTTTTTTTTTTTTTTTTTTTTTCTCTAAGAGTATTTAAGATTTCTAGGAGATCCCTTGGGTAGGTCCCACTAAAGGGGAGGCCATATGAACCCTCCTTTCATTTCGGAACATAGTAGTTATTTTATGTCAAATTTGCACTTTCATTTAGATAAATAGTATTTCTTTCAATGCATTTATATAATTGATTTTTCTTATTTACATTATAATGGTAATCTCTTTGAAGTGGATCTTGTGAATTTATAAAATGATAAATTGGTGTTGTGAGTATTTCTTAGTCTAGTAGTAATCCAACAATTGGAATCAGAGAAAGGTTCTTTGAAGAAATAGTTTAACCACTGGAAGGAGATCATGGATTATTCTGATAATGGATTATAATGGTTAGTTCTTTGAAGTGGATCTTGTGAATTTATAAAATGATAATTTGGTGTTGTGAGTATTTCTTAGTCTAGTAGTTGCACTATAATCATTGATTCAAGGAACCTTTTCACTTTGATTAACCACTCTTCTACTAAATAGTAGCCTTGTGTTATCTAAATTCTCACATACCTCTAGAAGATATAGAAGCTAAATTCATTACCGTAGTCCATGGGAGGTGAATCAGAATGAATTTCCATAGTTGTTCATTTGTCTTGTCACAATATTAGTAGAGTTTTATATCTGATTAGACTCCTATAGTTTGCATATACATTTTATAGTGCCTCATAAGTTTGCATGCTCCTTGGTTTGACAATTTAAGGTGAAGCTATGGAGTTCAATATATATTGTTGAAACTCTATGGCCCAACAAAAAGGAATATTAATTTGATGTTGTTATTCATTTTTTTAATATTAATGTAATTAGTTTGAAATGAATTTTTGCAACCCTTAACTAGTGGAGAGATTCCTATGCCTTGTGAACACCAAGTATTAATGTTACTTGTACTACCTTGGATGAACATGTCATTTATATTCCATATCAGAGTATTATTATCCTGGAAAATTTCATTGACACAACAATTGTCTCTACATGTTCTATGGGTATGGGTCACACCTAGGTAATCAATGAATTGGTTTATTTACACATTTTCTTTTAATAAATTGACCATTTTTTATTTTATTTTATCTATAGTTGGATCACCCCACTAAAACTAGTCCTAGCTTCTTGTTTCCATTGAGGATGGACATAAGGAGCAAGAAATATAACTTTTATGAGGTTAAATTTGTTCGAATTGATGTTGTTCTTCATTTTATTATATTCAATGTCAAACACTGATTTCCACTGCTCATACTGCTCCAATAACATAACCACTAGCATCAATTTATATTTCAAAATAATTTTTCAAGTTAGTTAGCGTTAAGGCCAAGGCTCAAATAATCTTATACTTCATTTATTCAAAATATTTCCACTAATTCTTACCCCACTATAAAATATTACCACTAGATATTGTAGCAGGAAGTGGTGTCACCACAATTGAAAATGATACGATGAACTTTCTTAAATATTGGGAAGCTCCCACAAAAATCCTAACTAATGTGACATTTGTAGAAGTGGGACTTTTAAGGGAAAACTCTATATTTTTAGGATCAATCTTCAACTCCTCCCCACCAATCACATGCCCTAAGTACACCAAGAAATTCTTATCAAAGTCATGCATGCCCTAAATACACCAAGGATTGCTGATCAAATTCATACTTCTTTATGTTTATTTGGACCTAATGTTTCCATAGTGTCTTTAGCACTTGATTTTTTTGTAACACATGTCCTCCAAGTATAATTAATGATCGGAATTTCATTTGGGTAAACTATGACAAATGAATCTAGGAATGGATGCAACACATCATTCATTAAATGTGTAAAAGTATTCATTGCATTACTCAAACCAAAAGGCATTACTTGCCACTCGTATAGACCTTAATTTTTCTTAAAGGGAGTGTTACAAGTGTATTCTTCCTTGATATAGACTTTATGATATGTATATTTCAAATATATCTTGGTGAAGTACTTTGGATGTTGCAACTAATCTAACAAGCTACCATCAACTTGGGGAAAAGGGTAGCAATTCTTGAGAGTGATTTGTTTTGAGTTTTTTAGTCAATTCACATTCTCAAAGTCCCATCCTTCTTTGGTACCAAGATGACCGAGGAACTGGATAGTGAGATACTTGGCCTTATGACTCCTTGCTCCAACAATTCATATAATTGATTCTTCACTTCATCTAACACTAATATGGGTTGTTTATACTATCGTATATTTGGCAAAGGAGAGTCAAGAAATCATTGTATCTAGTGCTCCACTTCCCTCTTGGGTGGCATTCCTTTTGGATATTGGTACACTTATATGTATTATTTCTAAATATCTTCCAATTGATTCTTATTTTATTTTTTACAAATTAAAAGGATTCCTTCCCACCCCTAGAATTGGTGTCTTTCTAGTTCTCATGAAAATAAGTACATAACTTTTGGTTGAGCTAACCATTCTCTCAGTTTGGTTTGCACTCACTGGAGAGATATTAGACATCCCCTTATGTGTATTGATGATAAATGATTTATCATCCTTGATTATAAAATATTGGTTGGATATTCTCATGAAGATAACATCCCTCACATACTTTAGGGGATACCAAACACTACACCTCAAAATCAACATGTACTACATTGACTTCTATTTCATCAATAAAATTTGCACTAATAGAAAATCTAAGCTTACATTACTTGTTAAATTTTAAATCTACCTCCTTAGTCACCCAACCCAATGGGAATGAATGAGTGTGATCAAGCATTTCTAAACTAAACTTATTTAGTAGGTCCTCTACATGGAGGTTTACTTGTGAACCAAAATCGAACATAGCATCTACCTTGTTCTTCTTGATCTAAATATTTATATGGAATAACTTTGTCATCGTCTTCTCTTCTTTGTGATGGAGGTTACTCAGGTTCATGTACTGCTGCACTATTATGCAAACACTCCTTTCATCCACATATGAGATTATTTTCATCTCCCTTCCCACTTCCATTATAAGATTCTTATTCATGGATTTATCTTACTTGTGTCTCTTAGGATTCAACTCTAGATTCATTTTATAGCATTTTTTATTTTGTGTGAACATCAATGTTGCAATAGTCATAGTGATTATTAAGGTCCTTGTGCACATGTGTAGTGGAAACATTGTTTTTATATCCCCACTTTCTCTTCTTCTTCTTCCCCTTATTGGAAGTTTCATGCTAGTCTAACTATTTTGAACCATTTGTCAACCCCATTGTTTTTGTCAGATTGAATGTAATGGGACTATACAAAAGCTTCATTAATGGTCCTAGGTTTGAATAACATAACTTTCCTCCTTACATGACTATGAATACAACACAATTACTTAATGGCCACATTTGGGTCTCGAGGATTTGTTCCTAATTGAATGGCTTGCTTTGCAAATTTGATAGTGTACTCTTGTACACTATGCCCTTTCCTTTGTCGGTAATAATTACATTTAATCATGTGGTCCTCTTCAAACTCACTAGGGTAAAGACATGTCTTGAGGAGGTATTTAAATATCTATCGCTTAATTACAAGTGGGTACCCCCCCATCCTAAGGTCCTTGGTGTGGCTCTCCCACAAAGTTTGTGCATGGTATTTTGGCTTCATTCTAGCAAAAAAAAATCATACTCTTGTACATTATGTAGCTTAAAATATACATCTAATTATTGCAACCAATGATTAAAATTAAGTGCATCTACCTCACCTTCATATGAATTTATCTTGACCTTTATTTACATTTTACATAGAAACTAAGACAATTGGTTACTAGAGTCTCATTTTTCAATGTTTAGTCTTTATTTCTATTTTCTTGACTCATGATATTCTAGTTTCTCATGAGACTTAGGTTTCTTTGAAAAATGGATTTTGTTTTTCTCAAGATTGACCATGAGGACAACCATGCTCTTGGAATATCAACTACTTGAGCTTTTGGTATCAACAATCCTATTTCACCTTCATCTACATGTCTTTCCCAATACTCTTTTGTCGTTTCCAAGGATTGTAGCTACTTCTTAACCTTTCTTGGGCTGATCTCAAGATCAACAAGGTACAACTCTCCCACAAACTTGGACCTTTTGATTTGGGTAAGCATATATTATGATCAAACCACCAAATGTACAAATATAACCCCTTTGATACTAATATAATATATAAACTGTCAATTGGGTTTAGCCTAAGTGGTTTTTGTTGAGGGGCGTTTCCCCTCCCACCCAGGTTCAATTCCTGCAAGTGACATGTTTGGCTCTTAAATGAGCATGCTATCGAAAAATATCCTTATTTCTAAAAAAAATTGGTTTACCTTGGGTACCATCCTCAAAATCAGGGGAAGTACCCGGTGGGTTTCCCCAGGATTTATTCCCTCGAAAAAAATACAATCTATAAACCACATTGGATATTCCAACGGTTGACTCACCAAAACAGAAATAAACTTAAAATGACTACAGTGTTGGGTATGTGTTATATTGTTTGCACAAATAGTTATAGTGTCTACTACATTGCACCGGGCGCACAGGGGGGTTTGAGGGGGGGCCACCATGCCCCCCTTCGGGGGTTGAAGAAATATTTTTTTCCTCATGAAATGTGTCGTATTGTTTTCCTCAGGAAACATGTCATATTTTTTGCCTCATTTTTCATGTCGCCTTGATTTTCATCTCCATTGTTGGGTGGTTTTTTTTCTGATGGTTTTCTATTTCTGATTAAGGAATTAGGGTTGTTGACTAATCCAAGTCATTGGGTTAGGGTTTTGGATGTCATTGGATCCTATATGTATATTGTATGGTAAACAATGTATCGCTATGAATGAATATAGAATATGCTGGTTTTCCTGGTTTGGATTTCTAGGGGAAAAATATCTGTGTCATGTTTGTATTTTCCATTGCATCTTTTCTATTCTTTTATTGAAAATCTATTTGCAGTAAAATATTGTAGAAGGTTAAAATCTACATTTGGTATCAGATATTTGTTGGCTTCAGGGGGACACTTTTGTGGTCAAGGGTTTGGCTCGAGACTATGATAAACCTTGTGTTAAAACATAGGATGTACATGAGTCAAGTTCTAGAAAGATGATTAGAGTATATTTACAAAATTATTTCATTCATAATGGTGGTTGTCATCATTAGCAGGAGAGGGGAATTTTTGGTCATATATATCTCTCAGTATAAAGCATTCATGCAATCTTTGGTTACTTGTTCTCATCATACAAATGCAAGCTTATATTTCTTTCTTGTAACCATAGTATATTGATGCAAACTGTTACATATTTTTTGTGCTACAAACTCTTTGCACTTATCAAAAGCCTACAATATTGGTATCCTAAACTTTGGCAATATTCAAGTTTGTTATATTATACCAAAAAGAGCAAATTGTAGTTTCCTCTTGCAACAATAACCTCATCCACTGTATTACTATGCGCTGCAAACTGGCATTGCGAACCCTCTGTTTTCTGATAGAGCAAACTGTGTGCTGCAAACTTAACAAGTTTGTTGCAAACCCTCTGTTTTACACATAATTGCTTCAACTTCTTCTTGTCTACAGTTTCATCTAGTTGAATTTTTCTTTTTCTTTTCTCACTTCCTACTTGCAGCCTGTTCATCCTCACACTATTGTTTTGCATAAATTATTCATTCAAGTAAACCCTAAGATGTGCCAGCTCTGTAAACAAACCCTAAATTTCCTTTTTTTATTACATATCTCATAACAAATTGTCATAAGAAGACTTAGGAGGCAACTTAAGGATGAAAGAACTGAAAATGGAAAATTGAAGAAGGAAAATTTGGAGGCCCGAATCAAGATGAAGGATATGTTATACCTATATGAAGAGACTATTTATAAAACAAGATATATGGCTAAGATGTCTCTACTGTTACACATTATTTTGGTCACCCCTGTGATCAACTGACGATATGTGCATAACTCATTTCCATGTTCCCTAAAGATACTAAATAAGACTTTCTCCATGAGAAAAGTGGATTATCTTTTCTTCCTTCAAAACCATATCAAAGGAGATTGTCGCACCCTTCTCTATGCTTGGGGTGCGACGATGCTTTATCGTAGCATGTTGCACCAAAACTAGTCTGCGGCATCACCGTAGGCTGCTTGTGCATGGGGTGCGGTGATCCTCAAACAAGAGGAAAAAGTGAAATTCATGAAATTTCTAGAAGGGAATCTTCTAGAAGATGAGGTGGCCTTCAATCAGTTTGGATCTTACTTGCTTCTATGATTTAATGGGATCATCCTAATCTCCTCATCCATCCCTGTTTCACCCTATATAAAGAGGGATTTCTCATGGGAAAAGATAGGCTTGCTTATGCATAAATAATTCTACTGTAGATTGTACTCAAGATAACTTTTCTTTAGCTCTCCATGTCAGGTTGTGAATTCTCTTCATCAAAAGCATTGAAGAAAAGGTGTGTGTGTTGAAGAAAATGGCCATTAGAAGGGACCTTGCAACATCAAGGAATTTGATGTATTCTCCACTTTCATTTAATTTAATGCAGTAATACATTTCTTCCCTATAAAGGTGTATCTACTTTTATTGTATAACTCCTTGATCTTATACATAGAATTCATTGGAATATGTATATCGTTGTTCTCTCTCTTTGTTGGTTTGTGCTTCTTAACCAGTTCACCATCCCAAAAATCCAAAGATGGAGCAACAAGGATGACACTAGCAAATATCAAACGTTGTTTAAATGATATGTCATTTGTCCTTCTCTGAGCTAGTTTATATTACAATGAAATCTAAGGAGAAGCTCGTATTATGCCTTGTTTTGTGTCTGCACTTACGGATTTGTCTGATAACAAAATTGGTGACCATATTGGGGAACATCCTCTTTTGTTTTTTTTTATTCTTATTTGATTTGAGCTTGCCTTATTTTGGTCAATTTCATTCTTTGAGTCTATGGGTGGTCCATCTTGACTCCCTCGTTCTGAAAGTTCATTGAGAAAATTTATCTTCTTTATAATTTTTTCTTATGTTTAGTCATCATTGCACCTTGCTTGTGTGAACCATAGTGACGACGTCACACTATTTTTTTCTTTTAGCCTACGATGATCCTTCATCGTCACACTATACTCTTTTATAGCCTGTGACGATTCCTGTACAAATTTTTGGAGTGACAATCAACTTTTTTCTCCTTGCCCATATTTGTCCTTACTTCTTGGGGTGAACTTTTAGTCTTGGTGAATGATTGGTTTGAATATTTTAGCTTGAATTTGATTGTTTCTCAAGTATTCATAGTATTTTTCATAAGATTTATAAGTTTTATCTTTTACTTCTTATTGGAAGGGTATAATCTCAAGGATTTGTCCCTGAGGGCTTGCTAGATAAGTTGTTATTGATCTTTTTGAGTTTTGGATTGATTTTTTAAGTTTTGGATTGTTGTTGATTGGAAAACAATTTTTGTTTGCTTTAGACAAATAAATTTTCTTATCTTTTCATTTTTGCTTGCATTATGAGTTTAGTTTGGGAAATAGTGTTGTGAGTGCATTGATCTTCTTGGACAACTCTTTCTTTTTGGATTACATTTCTATTTTGATTTGAAAAGGAAAGGAATGAAGTTTATTCTTATTTTAGTAGTCTTTACAAGAAATTTTTTTCATTCAAATATCTGTTGAAAAAGAGAAAATTGGAAAATTTAGTAGCTTTGATTGTTTGGAATCCTTTGATTGTTTGGAATCAATATCATTCAAAGATTGAGAAATTGTGCTTTATAAATTTTTGTATTCTGGAAAAATAAACCTTCTCCCTTGTGTAATTAGATTTCATTGAACAAAAAGATTGCATCTCATATCTTTTGCATTTTATTGGGTCAAGGTCAAATACTTCATCAATTTCATTTCCATTTCCCTTTTTGAGTAAGCAACAACCATTAAAATTCAGCGTAATTTTAAAATCCACCTAGAAATTTTTATTTTCTAGAAATTTTATACACCAACATTAGTTAGGATAGCGCTTTGGAATAGGTTGTGAGGCACACTCTCCAAAGCATCAAAACACACAATAATATCTTGTGACAGGGAGAGTTTAAATCCACTTGCTACATTTCGTCCTGGGAAGCCCTTCTAACATAAGGGTCAATCACGAGGTTGCATTAGGGCCAACATAGTTACTCACCTTGCTTTGTTGGTCTTAGTGTAGAGATTGCACATATTATTGGGTGTCACTTGAGAATAAAATCGTATGTAGACCTTCTCGAGGATATTTCGAGCTTAGATACCCTGACCTTGCACGTGGATCAGACTGTCGATTGCTTCCCCATGCATCATTGTCATAATTGTTAACCTTAGTGGCCTATTTCTTTAGGGTATTTACATGAGGTGAGTGTGGAGGGGAAAGTCTTCATGGTACTTGGAATCGACGTTGGCCAAACTCACTTGGGCTCCTTGGAGGGTATACCCATGATTATGTGTGGGAGCTTGCACCAGGGTGTAAGTTTGTTAAGTAGGTCGTCAACATAACTTCTCCACCCTCTTTATCCCATCCCCTTCTTGTCTTGATTTCGCGACGTTGGATTTCATCACCAAGTAGTGACTTCGAAATAAGAAGGTTTGTTTGCGTGTTTGATATCTATATTTTATTAGTGAACGTTGTTTGTTTCTCTAGTTGGCCATAGATTTATTTCATTCTTTATTTTGTGCAGCCAACATCGGCCCTCGCCGTTCATGTAGGATGAAAGGGTTACCTCCGAAATATCTAGAAGAATACGCTCCTTTTCTTCCTAATTTACTAGAGGGTCCTTCTCCTAAAAAAACAATCAATAACGATGCGTCCTCTGAGATTGGAAGTTCTACTCCATTGGTAGAATCTACACTTCCTGTAAATCTGTTATTGAGTGTTATACAAGATCCACTTTTGCTCCAAATAAACTTGTCGGGAGACATTGTTGCTGAAGAGTATACTAGAATACCTATTGGACCTTACACAGAGTCTGGTGTAGAAAATCCACCCTTTCAGAGTGAATCATTTAGGACCCCAATTCATACTGCTGAAATTTTTAATCCTAGCTCAGTGCCCGTCCATTCTTTTTGGAGGACCTCCTTGGGACACGATATTTTTGATAAACTAGGAATGAGACCAAATCAACCTATGTCATCACATACACTTGTGACTTCCACTTATTATACATTACCTTTAGATAATTTTACTGGCATGACCAATAATGTTGTCACAGTGTCAGACCAGTTGTTGGTTGGTTCTCATACAATTCTTCCCCTCCATCTCACTAGCTCTACCATGGTCCCACAAGTTACACATGTTTCTTTCAGAATTACGATCATAACTCAAGCTCCTATTGGAACACCAGTTTTGTCTAGATCAAGTTCATCACTTCCACCTGGGTACAATGCTCTTAATAATTCTATTTCTAATCGTGCCCAGAGTCCATCTGGAGGGCCTAATATTTTTATTCCACCGGGGTATAATGCCGCTAGCAGTTTTGTTCCTATACCTACCAAGGTTCTCTCTAGAGGGCCTAGCATTCCTCCTCCACCTCCACCTAGAGGATCTAATCATATTGGACCAAGTATCTCTAATAAATTTAGAGGCACAAGTCATTCTGTCGCTTCTGGTTTTCAAATTCATGTTGGAGGCCAACCTCAGGTTGGGGTCCAACCCCAAGTTGGGGGGCAACCTCAAGTTGTGGGGAAACCCCAAGTTGGGGCTCATAACCTTGTATACGAGAAATATACGCCTGGATTACAATCTCAACCTTGGAATTTTCCTTTCCAAGGAAATCAACAATTGCATGGGGGGAAAACTCCTCAAGTAAATTATTTTGTACCCCCTAATCCCAAGAAACCATATCTAGGCTCTGTAAATCCTACCTGGGGTCAATGTTTTCAGTCTAATGCTCCTTTTCAAGGTAGAATACCAAATCAACCAACACATGTTGGCTACTTGACTGAAAACCCTCCACCACTGAATTTGACAGGACCCTCTAACTATCTATAGACTGCTTATGGTCCTACTAGTATATCTACAGGGTCACCTCCTCAAAATTACCAGTTTCCTCAAGTCAACAGACAATTTTCATTTCTAGATACTTTGGATTTATCAGATTTATCTAGGATTTTGAATGATCCTATTTTGCATTCTCCTTATTGGCCAGTCATACCTACCAAATTACCATCATACATTCCTAAGTGTAACGGTTGATCGGGAGAAGGCCCAAATAATAACGTCATGAAATTTTATCTTTGGTTTTCATCCAAATCCATAATGGATGACTCTATTAGATTACGTCTTTTCCAATGAACTCTTACGGGTTTGATAACCAAATGGTATATCGAATTGCCACGAGGATTCTTCAATGATTT
Organism: Picea abies; assembly: GCA_900067695.1. NCBI lineage: Eukaryota > Viridiplantae > Streptophyta > Pinopsida > Pinales > Pinaceae > Picea > Picea abies. The sequence goes on from CBVK0103767920.1 coordinate 14,075, forward strand.
CAACACCTTAGATATGGATTTCTTAACACATTACCAGTAATCGATACAATATTAGACATGAACCGAAATTTTGAGTTCATTTAAACAATCCTCTTCTACTCATATTTCCAATCATATTCACGAGTGGAGGAGGATAAGATGATTAATCAAAGTTCCCCTTCCTGATCAATTGTTGTCTTAGTGGTTTACCAAATCACTCATTGGTCCTATAGCCCATGATGTTTCCATGGGCGGTGTCGTCACTGAAGAGCAGGCGATCAGTCGTGCTCAACACTTGGATCTTGTTTATTCAAAAAATGCACACTATATGAATTGATCCTTGATGCTCCTCCCTCATCTACAAATCCAACCCCAATGCCTCCAATAGCTTCTCATGTTGCTGAAGGTGTGATTGGTAATTTTCATGCTGAGACTCAGTCCAAACAAGACAGTCATTCCAATCCCAAATATACTACTGCTATTGTACAAAATACTACTCTTCCAACTCCTTCTCCCGATAAAACCTATGAGGTTAATATGGTTTAGTCTACACCTACCAATAAAAATGAAAATAAAAAGAAAGGGAAGGTTAAGAATAAAGAGGATAAAAATAATAATAAAAAATATGATAAACCCAATACTCAACCTACTAATGATAAAGAAAAGCAAAAACCTCTTTATCCTTGTCTTATATGTGATGATGATCATTATACGAAATATTTTCCAACATGTGTTGAGGTTACTAAGTTCTTGCAAGGGATCGGGACACCTTCTACACCCATTGTTTTGTCACAACCTTTTCCTTCTCAACAACAGACCCAATTGGTTATTTATGACCAACCTTCTCCCTCTACCACATCTTATTTACTTATGTGTACTATTGACTCAAAGAAGAACGAAGTTGCAGTCACTAATCGAACCAAAGATTATTTTCGTTCCAAAGAGAAGGTTGATGATTCACCACCTACATTGGTTCAACCTCCTTCATCGACTTCACGTCGCAACGGTCCTCTTCATCTCGAATGACCAAGTTTAGATACAGTTCTTCGTCCACCTCCTAAGGTAGTTGTTAGTAAGTTGTAATTTAACCCTCATGCATGTGCCGCTCAAAACTACAGTATTGTAGAAGATATTGCACATGTACCTTCTGTGATGTCAGCTCTCGAAGTCCTTCAAATTTATCCTACGCAATGGAAGGCACTGTTAAAGGCTATTGGTGGAATTGATCCTACCAATAAAAATTTGATAATCTTTGACTTGGAAGATCACATTCCAAGACTCCCTCATCAATTAACGTTTCAAATACAAGTTATTGTGGAAAATAAGAACATTTGTCGAACCGTTGTTGATGAAGGAGCTTCGAATTGCATCATGTCTGTTACTTGTTGGAAATCCATTGGCTCTCTTGCCTTTATCGAGTCACACAATACTTTAAAATCTTTTATTGGTACAAGATTTAAACCTTATGGTTTTATTTCTTCGTTATCTATAGCATTAGAAGGAAAATCAATTATTATTAAGGTTGAGGTGTTTGATGCACCTCTCGATTACAACCTTCTACTTGGACGTAATTGGATTGATTCTATGCATGCAGTTGTTTCTACTCTTTTCCGTGTGATACATTTCCCTCACCAAGGAAAAGTTGTTACCGTAGATCATCTCGCCTTCTTTAGTTCCCATTCACGCACTAGTAGTGTTCCTTTCATTGAGAAAACACCTCCTGGTTATGAGAATGTCAGTGTGGGTCTTTTAAAGGATTCATTGTTAATGGGTACCTTCCCCTTTTGTCACTTCAATTAACATGATCTCAACCATTGTTGGAGAAACCCATGAGTCTTGTGACCCTTGGATAGTACCTATATTTGAGGACTGTCTTCGTTATGGTGATCAAATGCCTTTAAGTCCAGTGGAATTGGCTTATCAAGCTATTCAATTGACAACGCCTTCTCCTTTTTCTCTCTTAGATACGTCTCCTGATCTGTTTCATGTGGTATTTCACACCGATGAGATGATCATGAAAGTTATGTCCATGGAAGATAACCCATGGGACGATGGGCATCATCATTCTATCCTCTTCCTGGAACCCGAGACTATAGAGAGTTACCAACGGATCTCGAATCCGTCCACTATCGTTACTATTTCCCTTGTTGTTGAACCAATATGTGATATTTTATATGAAGGGAAATTGGGAAATATTTCACCCACCATTCCTCTAGATATTTCGATTAAACCTGGAATCGTGGAAAATTTTGATATCGGTGTCTCATGTTCTCCTGATGAGATTTGAATTTACAAGGCTCTTTTCCAAGAATTTTGTGACATTTTTGCATGAAGTTATGAAGAGATGTCTGGAATTGATCCAAATATTGTTGTAAACAAAATTAATACTTACCCAAACACTAAACCTATTTGATAGAGACTTCACTGAGTTCATCCATGTAAATTTGCTGCTATTAAGCTCGAAGTTCAAAAACTTCTTAAGGACAGTTTTATCTACCCTGTATCATTGACTGATTGGGTGTCCAATATTGTTCCGATTAAGAAGAAACATGGAACGATCCATGTTTATGTTGATTATAGGGATATCAAAAAGGATTTTCCCAAACATAATTATCCAACCCCTTTCGTTAACTAGATAGTTGATGATTGTGTTGCGAGTGAAATATTCTCTTTGATGGATGGTTTCTCTGACTATAATCAAATCAATAATTTCCTGCGGATCAACATAAGACTGATTTTGTTTTCCCTTGGGGAACCTTCACATACCGGAAACTCCATTTTGGTCTCAAGAATGTTGGTGCGACTTTTCAACACGCTATGTATTATGCTTTTCATGATATTAAGCACATTGTACAACCTTACCTAGATGACTTATCGATGCATTCCATGCGTTGCCAAGATCACCCAACACACTTACGAACCATTTTCCTACATTTTCGATATTATAACATATGATTGAATCCACCTAAATGCATTTCTTGTGTGGAGTTTGGATAACTTCTCAGCTTTATCGTTTCTATGCATGTGATCAGGGTAGATCCTTTGAAGGTTGAAGCTATTCTCAATTTGCCTCCTCCTTCTACCTTATGCCAACTCTAAAGTTTGCAAGGGAAGGAATTTTTTTTACGCTGATTCATTCCCGACTATGCCGAACTAACGAAAAGTTTCACTTGAATTATTAAGAAGGTTCATGATTTTGTATGGGACGACACTGCCAATAAATCCTTTGAATCCTTGAAACTTTCTTTAACTCGTACACCACTTTTATTTCCCCCCGATTATAGTCAATATTATTTATTATACTTGGCTTCTTCAGACTCTACCATAGCCATGGTTCTAGTCCAAGAGGATGATTCACATGATGAAAATGTTATTTACTATTTGATTCGAAGTCTTAGGATCACTGAAACCAAATATCTACATGTGGAGAAATTGGCCTTGGTGGTTGTTCAAGTTGTTCAACGTTTTCGTCATTATATCTTATTGCGCAAAACCACGATTATTTTTTATTGAAACCCTATGCAACATATCCTTACACAACAATTACTTGGGGGAAAATACTCCAAATGGATAGTGATTCTCTAGGAGTTTGATTTGGAGTTTGAGTGAGCCAAGTCAAAGAAATATTTGATTTTTGTCGAGTTAATATGTGACCTTCCCTCTACTGAGATAGAAACTGTGGCAGAAGACTCTTTTCGTGATGAGTCTCTCTTTTTTATTAGTTTATATGACATCTGGTATGGAGTCATTATCATTTATCTCCAAACCCAAACTTTCCGGCCTGATCTTTCTTGTGTAGATCGTCGTCGAATTCGCTATCAAGCCCATCCATACATTATCCTCAGTGATACCCTTTATCGTCATGGTATTGATTTCATATTTTGACGATGTCTAACCTATGATGAAGTTGAGAAAGATTTAAATGACTATCACTCTGGAGCATGTGGTGGTCATATGTCTAGGTATGCCACTGCCCAAAAGATGTTACGAGTTGGTTTCATTTGGTCTTTCTTGTTTAAGGATTGCATTACTATCATTCAAAAATGCCACGCTTGTCAAACATATAACAATAATATTCTATCACATATTTCTCCTCTTTATCCTGTAGTTTCCATAGGTCCATTCACTAAATGGGGCATTGAATTCATGATGTGTAACCCTCACTCAGTCGGGGGGTATGGATACATTATTGTAGCTGTGGATTATTTCACTAAATGTGCCGAGGCGATGCCTACATTTGATAATACCAGGAAAACTACAATGTTTTTCATATTCAATCATATCGTCCATAGGTTTGGTGTCCCTCAAGCCATCGTCACCGACCATGGAAGCCATTTTCGCAATTTCATGATGTCTAAGCTTACCGATAAGTTGGGTATTTGACATGAAAACTCAACCCCTTACTATCCACATGATTCATATTTTATGAGCATAACGAAATGAATACAAATTATTACAATATGCTTAACAAAAAATAATAGAGATACAATAAAATTGGTTTTCTATTCAATAAGGAAATATGTTGAAACTGTAAAATGCACAAGAAAACAAGCTTGTTGGAATGGTGGCACTCTTTCACAAGAAGAAGGTTACAATGTGGATCTAAAGGCCTTTTACAATAAACAAGAATGTCAAAAACCCTAGACATCCAAAAACCTAACCTTAAGAGATGAAGTGTCAAAAGTCATGTGGGCCCCGTTTAGGTAAGTTAGTATATCAACTTCCGAGGGTCATACCTTTTGCATGCGATCTCCTTTTTAGGTGCACAATAGCCCGTTGGAAAGGTCTAACTGAGAAGAAAATTTTTCAACTGAACCAGGTCAGTGCCTTCAATAGTCACCTGGGCCCCAAATCCCCAAAAAAGGTTGTTTAGGGCCTGAAAACATCCTTGGAAATTTGGAACCCAAAAAACTTCCGAAAAACTGCCAAGGTGAAAAACTGTTTTTCTGAGCTAATGGATTAGGTGGGTGGCCATCGATATCCACCAAGATCATCATAGGCCAATGGCCAAGTTGAATCAATCAACAAATTTCTAACCACTATGATTCAACGGATTATAGGGATTCAGAATTCAGGCTAGCACACAATGCTCTTTTCGACATTATGGGGTTACTGGACGTCCATTAAATCTACCACAGGGTTCACACCTTTCCATTTAGTATATGGTATCGAATCTATTTTTTCGATTGAATGTGAAATCCCATCTTTTAAACTAGTTTTTGAACTTCTCCCTAACACCACAGTGGAAGAAGAACATCTCTTGTATTTAATGGAATTAGACGAGACTCCTCATGATGCTACATTAGTCATAGAAACTCAGAAGAAACATGTCAAATATCAATATGACAAGCATGTAAAACCATGTGTTTTTTCTGAGGGTGATTTAGTTCTCCTTTATGAACAAGATCATAATTTAATGGGGGTTGGTAAATTTGAGCCCATGTGGTGTGGCCCTTATATCGTTAATAGAGTGTTGGAGAAAGAGGCTTATGAGTTGGTGGATTATGATGGATTAACAACCCAATACTGAATACACAATAGATCCACTAAGCAAGATATAATAAACCACACTCTATTATATCAAAACCCTTGAGGTAGGGCAACACCATAAAATGGATCCTATTATGGAAGGTGCAAGGGAAGGAAATTTTTTTACGTCGATTCATCCCCAATTATGTTGAACTAATGAAAAGTTTCACTCAACTTCTTAAGAAGGGTCACGATTTTGTATGGGACGACACTGCCAACAAATTCTTTGAAGCTTTGAAACTTTCCTTAACCCGTACACCACTCTTATTTCCCCCCAATTATAGTCGAGATTGTTTCTTATACTTGGATGCTTCAGACTCTACCATAAGCATGGTTCTAGTCCAAGAGGATGATTCACATGGTGAACATGTTATCAACTATTTGAGTCAGAGTCTCACGACCATCGAAACCAAATATATGCATGTAGAGAGACTGGCCTTGGCAATTGTTTAAGCTGTTCAATGCTTCTATCATTATATATTGTTGTGAAAAACCACCATCATTTCCGATTGCAACCCTATGAAACACATCATTACATGACAATTATTGGGGGGAAAATACTCCAAATGGATGGTGATTCTCTAGGAGTTTGATTTGGAATTTGAGCGAGACAAGTCAAAGAAATCTTTGGTTTTTTTTCGAATTGATATGTGACCTTCCGTGCACTGAGATAGAAACTGTGGCGGACGATTTTTTTTTGATGAGTCTCTCTTTCTAATCATTTAAATGACATATGGTATGGAGACATTACCATTTATCTCCAAACCCAAACTTTCTGGCCTGATCTTTCTCGTGTCGATTGTAGTAATGTTTGGTATCAATCCCGTCAATACATTATTCTTAGTGATACCCTTTATCATCATGGTATTGATTCCGTATTTCGATGTCTAACCTATGATGAATCTTTGAAATATTTAAATGACTGTCATTATGGATCATGTGGCGGTTATATGTTTGGGTATGCCACTGCCCAAAATATCTTATGAGCTGGTTACTTCTGGCCTTCGTTGTTTAAGGATTGCATTATTTCTATTAAGAAATTCCATGCTTGTCAAACGTATAACAATAAGATCCGATCACATCCTGATCATCTTTTCCTTGTAGTTTCTATTGGTCCATTCGCTAAATGGGGCATTGAATTCATGACATGTAACCCTCACTCGGACGGGGGGCATGGATACAATATCGTTTCCATGGATTATTTCACTAAATGGGCCAAGGTGATTCCTACATTTGATAATACTGAGAAAAATACAACATTGTTCATATTCAATCATATCGTTACTAGGTTTAGTGTCCCTCAAGCCATTGCCATTGACCATGGTAGTCATTTTAGTAATTTCATGATGTCTGAACTTACCGAAAAGTTGGGTCTTCGACATGAAAACTCAACCACTTACTATCCACAGGCCAATGGATAGGTTGAAGCAATCAACAAAGTTCTCACTACTATGCTTCGATGGATGGTAGGAATTCACAAGTCAAGCTAGCACACAATGATATTCTCGACATTATGGGCCTATCATACATCTATTAAATCTACCACAAGGTTCACACCTTTCCAGTTAGTATATGGTATCGAAGCTATTTTGTCGATTGAATGTGCAATCCCATCTTTGAAACTAGCTGTCAAACTTCTCCTTAACACCTTAGCCAAATAGGAAAGTCTCTTGTATTTGATGCAATTAGATGAAACTCAATGTGATGCTACTTTAGTCATAGAAACTCAGAAAAAACGTGTCAAAGCTCAATACGACAAGCATGTCAAACTGCGTGTTTTTTCTTAGGGTGATTTAGTTCTCCTTTACGAACAAGATCATGACTTATTAGGGGTCGATAAATTTGAGCCCATGTGGTGTGGCCCGTATATAATTAAAAAAGTGTTGGAGAAAGGGGCTTATGAGCTGGTGGATTATGATGGAATTCCTTTGGGTGAACCTAGAAATGGGCTTTTCTTGAAGAAGTACTATGCTTAAAATATTTTTTTCATGAGTGCTTTGTATTTTTAGTGTATCATACTCTAGTGTGATTTTTTCATTTCTTGTTCTTCCTTTAAGCTGCTTACCTTGCATTGTTCTTGGTTTCTAGATGTTGGCATCTTCACTACCCTATATCGTCTTTGTTGATTGTGCTAGTCGCAGTACTCAAAACCTAGCATCTTCTGCATGGGAAATCTATGCACATACAAATGAGTTGATCAGTCTACACAGTGTTTGCCTTGGTCATGCAACTAATAATGCTGCGTAATGCAGTTATCAAGTTATTAATTGATTCCATTTCATTTGGAATCCATCATCTTATTGTACGAATTCATTCACAACTATTAGTGTTGCAATTGAGTAATGTTTATTCCATTTGAAGTCATACATTGTTACGAGTATACTTAAGAATTCGCCTCTTGGAAAGACATTTTGATTA
>CBVK0103767996.1:0-13317 GCA_900067695.1 Picea abies
TCTGAATGACATTTGGTGCTCAAATACCATAGTTGTATGCATAGATACATTCAAACAGAAATGGATTTTTTGGACATCGCATCATTAGGTGTGGCTTATAGATATGTTGTCAAGATCGAGCATAAATTTAAGCAGAAGAGGTGAGAGTTTGGATCTGCAAATTCCTCACTGTTGGAGCACAGAAAAGGCAGTCCTAACCCACCAACCAAGGGAAAAATAAAATATGGCCTCTCTTAGGACAACAAGTCCAAGCCACAACCCAATAAGGGTAATGAGAAGTCAATGAAGGACGCAAGAAAGTGGTGTGAATACCATAAAATCCCTTGGCACAACACTAAAGAATGTCACTCCAAGCAGTCACTCCTGGTTGAGATGAAATCTTCTGAGTTAGAGTAAGATTCTGACTCTGAATCAAATCCAAAAAGTGGGAAGTGGATCATCGATGTTGAACCCAGTTCCACTGTCACTACCACCAAATTCCAACCAGAAGAACCAGAGGAAGGGGAACGCCTCTTTCATGCATAGATGTGGGTAAAGGGAACTCCACTATATTTCATTGTCGATAGAAACAGTTAGGAGAACTTGATATCAACAGAGGCTGTCAAGCGGCTAGGCCTACCAATAAAACTGCACCCACAAACCTACACCATCTGCTGGCTTCACCAAGGACAAGATCTCTACGTTAATCAATAATGTCATCTACCCTACAACATCAAGCCCTTCAAAGATGAGGTATTGTGTGATATTTATACCCTTGAAGTTTGTGATGTTCTTTTAAGCTAGCCAAATTTGTGGAAGCGATATGTTCCGTATGAGTCTAGACCCCGTAGTTTTATTATTACTTTGGGTAGATAATTGTATAGGATACCAAAGGTAGCACTGCCTAACACTATTTCTTTAATCTATGTTAAGCAATGTAGTAAGTTCATTTCACAGACCGGGAAGTTCTTCTTCTTTGTGATCTATGCTCGCAGTAAGAAGAAGGTTGTTTCCACATCTTTGACCTCTACATAGAGCCTCTCTTTGTAGAAAAAGAAAGTGGAAGGGATCCTGGAAGAGTATAGAGACATATTCTCCTCACCCATCGGGGTACTGATGCAATTCCAAGTCAAGCATCCAATTGATCTAACCCCTGGTGCATTGTTGCCTAATGGACCAGTCTATCGTCTCTCGCTGATGGAAAATGATGAAATCAAGTGCAATACCCAATAGCTTCTTCAAAAGGGGCACATCTTCCCCCAATCCTCCCCTTGTGGAATCCCAATTGTACTAGTGCATAAGAAAGACAGAAAATGGTGGCTCTTCATTGATTACATAGCATTAAACAAAATCTCAATCAGTAATCGGTACCCAATTCCCTAAATTGATGACCTGCTTCACCAACTCAATGGGGAAAATTTCTTCGGCAAGATTGACCTAAAGTTTGGCTACCAATAGGTTCGCATTGAACCAACTGATGTATGGAAGACAACTTTCAAATATAAAGCAGGTCTCTTCGAATGGTTGGTCATTCCCTTTGTCTTAAAAAATGCACTAGCAAATTTCATGAGATTGATGGATCATGTATTCATACCCTTCACCAACTCTTTTGTGGTGGTATACCTATATTACATCCTCATTTTCAACAAAACTTGGGAGGAGCACATGCAACATATTCAATAGGTTTTGGGAACTCTTCGGTCGCACAAGCTATATACCAACTTGGAAAAATGTTCCTTCGGCATGAAGAAGGTCCAATACTTGGGCTACATTATTGATGAACATGGGTTACATGTGGATCAAGCTAAGATCCAATCCATTTGTGACTGGCCAAACCTAACCACACTAACCGAGCTTCGGATATTCTTGGTACTTTCCAACTTCTACCAAAGGTTTGTGTTGGGATTCGCCCATATTGCATGGGCCCTTAGCCAAGTAACCAAGGGAAATGGTGAGGCAAAGTTCACATGGGGGTAGGAACAATAAGAATCATTTGATGATACGAATCATCGCTTATGTTTAGATCCAGTACTCTCTTTACCCGATCCACAACAACCGTTTGAGATTGATATTGATGCCTTCGACTATTTTGTAGGCACAGTTATCACTCAGCACGATCATCCAGTAACATCCATAGTGAGACACTCTCATATACTATCTGAAAATACCCCACCCATGACAAAGAAATGTATTCCATTGTGTAAGCTTGTTGATCAGTGTGGCCTTTGTAGTTCATACAAACACAGGGGAAGTTGCAGAACAACCGCCATCAAAAGTGACCCACATACCTATAGCAGTTCCATCTCAACATCAAGTATAAAACAAGGAGCACAAATCATGTCCCTAACTGCCTTAGTCTCCTTCCCATTGTTTCACTCACCATAATGCTCCATTCCTGTGGGCATGATGAATCTAAGTGGACCCAACTTTATCAGCGTGACCTTGACTTCCCCACCACCTATCATCTCTTAGGTAAAGGCACAAATGTCACTGACTTTCACATATAGGATGGACTGTGATTCCATTTGGGCCACCTATGTGTTCCCACAAGTGAGCGTGCAAAGCTAATTTGGGAGGCTCATTACAGTTGGATGGCGGGACATTTTGGCATGGATAAAACTGTGGCCATTCTACAGAAACATTTTTATTGGCAAAAAATTTTACAAGATGTCAACAAGTATATTGGATCTTCCATTTCCTATTCCATTGCCAATCCATCCATCAAGAATCAAGGTTTATCCACCCCTCTTTCTACTCCCTAGAGGCCTTGAGAATCAATATCGATGGATTACATGTCTAGCCTTCCATCCACCAAGTGTGACAATGATTGTGTATTTGTGGTGGTTGATCAGTTTTCAAATATGGTTATTATCACAGCCTGCAAGAAGAGCATCACAACAAAAGATACTACCAATATCTTCTTCAAACAGGTGTGGGTCCATTTTTGGATACCACAAACCATCACCTCAGATCGGGACAACAGGTTCCTCAACACATTTTGGTCAAGTCTCTGGTCACTGTCGGACACTAAGCTCACTAAATCCACTGCTTTCCACCCACAAACCGATGGCCAGATAGAGGTCATCAATTAGATTATTGTGCACATCTTGTGCATGTACAACTCTAAGAATTCACGTACATGGGATGAGATTCTTCCCTATGTTTAGCACAACTACAATAGGGCTCTCCATAGTTCCATCAGCCATAACCCATTTCAAGTGGGGCTAGGATTCAAACTGTTGGGTCCCATTAATGTTGCACTAAATCTTGAAACCACATAGGATCAATCTTTCCATGTTCAGTCTAAGGCCAACAAAGCCACCAGATTCATTGAGACGATTCAACACATCTGCCAAAAGGTCCATGAGATTTTGCAGAAAGTCAATGCTAAGTACAAGTATCTCCATGATCAACACCGGATACCACACTAGTTTCAGGTGGGATACAAGGTTTGTTTACATTTGCAAAAATAATGCCTTACAGGGCCCCATCAGAAGCTCCACTCACTTCTCTATGAGCCTTACACTATCACCAAGGTTGTGGGTAGAAATTCCTTTGATCTCAACACTCCACACTTCCTTGGCTTGCACCCCATGTTCAATGTAGACCTCCTTCAACCATATTTTCCACCATTATTGCAAACCTAGGAGTTCACAAAACATTTGATACCAACAGAGCTCAAACCTGACTGCATGGAATAGGCATCCATTGATCATATAGTGGACACATAGGTAAATGGAACTTGCTAGCAGAGGATCCAGCTTTATCGAGTTGTCAAGGCAGGGCAGATTCTGCAACAAGGAAAGTGGCTCACCTAAGGCCAAATTCAGCAAACGTTTCCTCACTAGATGGTTGCACTCAATGCAATGGATACCATTTCTTCCTAAGGGGGAGGACTGATCCAGGTGGATATTGGTGACCACCCACCTATTCCAACTGGCTCATATTAACAGTTTTTAGTTCAACATGTTTCTCTATGATGATGACATTTATTTGTAATTGTGGGTTATACACTTTTGGGGTTGTCCTGAATCCCTACACAACATTCAGGTGGATATTGGTGGCCTCCCACCTATTCCAATTGGCTTAGTTTGGAAGTTTTCATATCAGTACATCTTTATGTACTTCTAGGGCCGTTTTGGGGCCCTAAACAATGCTTTTTTCTTCTTTCCATAGTCAAATTGTAGACGGAGTCAGAGTTTGACAATATAATGTTTATTTCTCAAAAATTCCTTTCCAACAAGCTATCAAATGCCTAAAACGAAGGTCGTATGCAAAAGTTACGACCCCGGGAAGTTGAGCCTAAAACGAAGGTCGTATGCAAAAGTTACGACCCCGGGAAGTTGAGGTACCAACTTACCCATCAAGGCCCACATAACTTTTGGCGTTTCATCCCCTAGGGTTAGGTTTTTGGATGTCTATGGTTTTGACATTCATTAGTAATTTTAAAAATTCCTCTGGAGCCTCATTGTAATCATTCTTCTCAAATGGATGCACGTAGCAACCACATCTCTTCTCAGAGATAGATACCACCATTCGAGCAAGTTGTTTCAGTTCTGCAGTTTTACAGTTTCAGCCTATTTTCTTTATTCAATATAAGTTATTGTTCATTGGATATTTATTGTTTATCTTTGTATCTTTGTGTTATGGTATTCAATATTTTATTCATTTTTTTCTGCTCATAAACATGTATCATGCATCCCCTTGAGGTGTAAGAAAAATATCATTGAGTAATCAATTTTTTTTAATGGAATTAATGTTATGTATTTCTTCTTTCGACATTTATTTTATAAAGTGGTTGGTTGCATGCGTACTATTGGGAATATACATGCTTCTGATAAATTTTTAGTCTAATGTTTGAGCATACTAAATGCATTGTGTTTATTAATGTGATCAATTTAATGTTTAATACTTTTGCAATTAGGATTTTGGAAATGAGTGGCATGTATACTATTTATCGTTGCACCCAACTATGATGTCAAATTGAGAGAAGGTTTCTAAACAAGGATAACACAGAGAGGAATAAAACCAGGAATGGTTCAATCAACCACCTATTCAATTCCGACTATGTCATGAGTCACCAATTCATAATGCCTACTATAACACTAGTTCTTCACATGTAAAGAATGAAAAAAATGATATAGTTGTCAACATGGATGATTTATTATAGGACACCCATTCCATGAAGACATGTTATTACATGCATTCTATCAATATGAGCTAGGTGATGATGCTCATATCATCAATACCTTCTTGAAAATATTGAAATCTACTTCCACCACCCCTCTCCTTGGACATAGGTTAAGGTCTACCCAATTGGGGACAAAAATGTTATTGTACAACTTGAAAGCAATGTATAGTATGTTGGACACATGTTTCTTTGCACCACCAAGGTAACTAACCATTAAGTACCCTATATTTTAATGAATAGTGTCACACAATCAACAATTAAAATGGATATCATGCACGTTGATGGAAGTGTACATTTTTATTTCCCACTAATTGTAGGTTACTCGATGTTAGTGCATAGTGGGTAGACCTAGGGTTCAACATTAAATCACCAAAAAAACCCCAAATATACCATCCCTTTCGGCATCACCCACAAGTAGGTGAAGTCTCACTCGAGGTACCTATGGCGACTGCAGGAACCATGATTACGTAGTGATGAAGGGAATGGAGACCATTCTAACATTCATCCTAACTTAACATTCATCCAACATGTGCATAGAACCATTATATACATATTCATATTAAACCATAAGGAACTATTACATGTGCACAATAAACATAGAAAACCAACACATCATGACAACAAACACATAAAAACACAGGAATTTAACGTGGTTCACCCCAAATGGGTTACATCCACTATGGTTGGCTTCTTAAATTATTCATTCATATTCAGTCTTTACAATAGGTGCACACTACGCTCAAACAAGATACATCGATTCTACCCAAAATGACCTAATTGTTCACGCATACAGTGCACACTTAGATCTCTCGCTCAATCAACTAATCATTATTGCTACAATGATTATATCCTACCTTCTTACTGTCCAACTTATTCAACAATCAATCTACTCCTTTCTATTCTTCAACACTCTCCTTGACTGACTCCCTCACTCTTCTACCCAAAATCCCATTACATATTTATACATTGATAATAGGGCTTAGCCCGTTACAAAATGGACCAAAAGGTATAACTACTTCTAACTAATTTTCATCTTCTACATGCGCTGACTCCTGAAAATGTGCTAAATGTCTTCCTTTCCTCTGCACGTGTTGCACCTTACCCAACTTGTCATGTGTTTTTCTCTTGTGTGATTCCCAAAACTTATACAAAATGACCTGCTCCAACAAGCCCCCAACACTCACCCGTGGTTCGTGCCAAGCCACTTGAGGCTTTTTTCCAGGTCTCCATGAACTTTTGAAATGTTTCCCTTGTAGTTGTGATTTTTTCCCTAGATTGTCTTTCTTGCATTGATACATCTTCTATAGTTATGCTAACTTAAGACATTCCTCTTGTGAAGTAACTGAGTCAAATAAGCGTGGAACTCCTTATTAACTTTCTCCTTCAATATGGTTTGATGGTTTTCTTGTTTCTCAAGTATCATAAATGTTGCAATACCAAAGTTATTACTGCACAAAAATTTATCTTCCTTTGTTATTCATGTTCATGTTCTTCTTCCCTATCCTTTTATGGTTCTTGTGTCTCTTTCTACATCGTTTACGACCTCTCTTCCTTCTTGTTCTGGGGAATTTTTCCAACCTTGGATCTGCTTCTTCCACCCTTGGGAATTTCTCCTGATTTGGGGATTTTTTACCACGCTGCTTCTTTGTGGCTATTGTGGAAGTTAATTCTTTCAATGACGCCATAACCCTTTGACCCACACCCGATTTTTTCTACAACATACTTGGCTTTCTTTGCACCATTGGATTTTTGTTATCTCGAATAGGCTTTCCTTATCACTCCATTTTCTTCTATTATAGATGATCACGAGATTTTATCTTCCTTTGCGTGTCATCATTTTCATTTCCATATGATTGTACTCTCAAGTAATGCTTTCCATATTCTTCAGTAATTCCATATCACTCGACGAATTGTGCATTTGATTTACCATCCTTTCCACATATTCGTCATCGCTTTCCATTTATGACTAGCGTCTCCACTACTTCGCCATTATGATCACTCTTTAATTCTTATCCCATCATGTGTGTTTTTTAATGTGTTTCCTTCCCTCTATGTAGATCTTTGTTGCACATCAATCCTCCTTCCTTCACAAAATTCCTTCCTCTTTCTACATCTCTACAACATTTTCTGGCTTTATCTCCTTACTCATTTGACCTTATGCATCACTTCAACCTTCAAATTATTTTATTTATTTTTTTCTTCTTTATATGATACACTATAATACAAGTACTATGGTACATAAACCATGGGTTGATACTAGTGTGCAGAAGTACGATTGTCCCTATATAGTTTCAGCCGACTACCATTAACTAGTCCTTCCCTAACTTCTCCATTCAATTTCTCCAACTTAATAACCACTACATTTGTCACAAATATGATCACATAT
Organism: Picea abies; assembly: GCA_900067695.1. Taxonomy (NCBI): domain Eukaryota; kingdom Viridiplantae; phylum Streptophyta; class Pinopsida; order Pinales; family Pinaceae; genus Picea; species Picea abies. The sequence continues at coordinate 7,557 of CBVK0103767996.1, forward strand.
AGACCCAACCAATGCATCTGAAACTTTCCAGGGTGTTGCAAAAGCTTGTTGTCGTAAAGAAAAACTAAGTCTCCTATATGGAACTTCTTTTGTTTAATGTTCTTGTCATGCCATGCTTTTTCATGCACTTTCTAAACTTGTTGATGGAAACATGCGACAGAACGGTCCTCTTCTAGCTCTACTAGCTCTGACAGTCTTTTCTCTATTGTGCCAAAATCTGTAAGCTTTGTTAGTGCAATAATGCATAGGCTTGGTACTATAAATTCCATAGGCATAATAGTTTCTTCGCCATACACTAATATGAATGAGATTTATCCTATCAAATTATTACTTATAGTCTTATATGCCCATAGCAATGTTCGAATCCTCAAGTCCCAGTCGTCTCAACTTACATTACACACCTTCATTAGTGCATGTTCTAGTATCTTATTGAATTCTTCCACTATTACATTTTCCTGAGGGTGATACGTTGTGCTCTTCTGATGATAAATATGCAATCGTCTTATTTAGGAAATCGGTTCCCTAATCGCTCATAATATTCTTGGGCATCCAAATATTCTCACTACATTTTCAAACAAAACTTTAGTTGTCTCCATGTTGCAATCTTTGACTCGTTCCACTTCATACCATCTGGTCGAATAATATATCACAGTAGTGATGTATCTTACTCCTAACCTCTTTGTTGGTGGATTAATCAGTCCAACAAAATCGATGGCCTATTTATCAAAATCATGTAATGTCAGTTGTGTTACTAATGACATCTCATCTCTCCTGGAAGGCTTCCCAATTCTTTGGAAAACATCACAAGTCTTACAAAATTCCTTGGCATCCTTATGAAGGGTATGCCACCACAATCTTATGCGCAAAATATTTTGAGTTGTTGCTTTTCATATGTAGTGTCCTCAAGCAACACTTTCATGCACCTCCAACAATATCATATGTATTTCGTGTTTTAATACACATCATCACATAGTACCATCTATGCATAACTTATAAAATTTCCTGCTATGAGCTGATAGTTTACTTCCTTCACTATTGATTTCTTCTTCTGTGTAACTGTAAACTTAGGTGGGATTACTCATGTACTCAAGAACTTAAATATTCCTACAAAATAATCATCAACCATTTTTATTGAAAATAAGTGAGTGTATACTAAGCTATCATCTAAGTTTCCTGCATCTTCTCTTGATAGTATGTGTGATAGGTGATTAGGTCATGAATTAAATTTCCATGGTTTTACAATTACCTCCAAGTCATATTCGTGAAACAATAATAGCCATATTCATATTCTCCCCCCCAACAATGGATTATTGCCCATATATCTTAGTGTAGAATGGTATTTGTACATCTTAAAGTGTGAACCAAACAATTAAGGTTTGAATTTCTGCAATGCATACACCATTGCTAATGCTTCATGTTCTATAGTCATATAGTTTTTTTCTGTAGTTGAAAAATTCTTGCTCACAAACAAAATGGGATGATCTATATATCCTTCTTTTGGCCGAGATAATATTATGCCTAAGGATATATATGACACATCCACATGAACAGGAAACTCCTTCTTCCAATATGGAAATATCAAAATTAGGGAGGTAACTGATTTCTGCTTCAAAGTATCTGAAACTTCCTGACACTCCTGACTCCATTGAAACGTATTCTCCTTCTTTAGTAATCTTTCCATCGAGGCTATAATCTATGCTATCCTTTAATAAAATTTCTAGAGTACCCTGTATGCCCCAACATTGCTCGTATTTGTTGCATTGAATTCGCTGATCGTAAATAAAAAATCACAACAATCTTCGCAAGATCCACTAACAATCCTTTCTTACACACTACATGGCCCTGTAAGATACCAAACGACGCAAAAAAAATGTGCTTTAAATTTAAAGATATCTGAAACTGCCTGCACCTATCCAACATTAAGCGCAAAATCTCAATATGATATTTCAATAAGATAAACACCGTATAATCATCTAAGTATAATTTTAAGAAATTATGGATGAACTCTTTAAATGTTGCTATAACCACTCTAAAGAATATTGTTGGTGAATTCTTTAATCCAAAAGAAATCACTTTGTACTGGTAAAAACCCCATTCTATCTCAAATGTGATATCATATCTATCTTCATGTGCAATATTGATATGATGATACTCTAAAAATCCATCAGTGAATGAATAGGGTTCCTTCCCTCCTACGTTCTCCAACTCTTCATCCATAAAATGTGTAGGAAATGGATAATGTAAGCATGCACAAATCTACACAAATTATGATACCTCTTGTGTTCTTATCATAAACCACCATTGGACAGATCCACTTTGACTCTGCAATAGGTTCAATAATTTTGGCTTCCAACATCTTGTCTATCTCCACTTTCTCCTTATTCTTATCCACTGGGTTCAATCTGTATGGCCTCTACTTCACAAGATTAACATTTGTCTTCAAAGGAATCTTAATCTCTACTAACTCCTCAACAATCCCTTTCATCTATGAAAAAATAGTCAGAAACAGGTCATGATACTCGTGCAATAAGTCCTCTATCTTCCCCAAAGTATCATCATTCCAATAGTCTCATATGTTCACAAATTTGGGCTTCTATTTTGTACCAATATTTACTTTGCATGTTCTCAATGGTTTTGCATATACCGTCGATTCAAGTTCTGGTCCTTTTACTACATGCTCTCCTTTAGTTTATGGTATTTTCACATTTATGGGATATTCATCCTCCTCTTGGTCCTTTCAGCAACATTATAGCAACACAAAACTTCTTCAATTGTCATAGAATATCTATGCGTGCTACATACAAGTACTAGTTCTATCGAGTCTTTTGCTAAAAAAATATTATTCATGATGACCTACAAAGCTAAGACAATCAAAGGAGCACCATCTATAAAACTAAAGGTTACCTTAAAATTTCAAGTCAATTCCTCCCAATCTACAGTTTCTCTGCGCACTTCCAGTTCTAAGTACCAATTCTTCACGATTGTGTCCAAGGTGTGTACAAACAAATGTGTCTATTCTTACCTAGGTACTTTATTCTAGGTCACAATACATTGTGTAACATGCTCCATCGGACAACTTAATCATATATACTTCTACATAGTATCTTTATTCTCTATCTCGAACCTGACTTGTAATAGTCTTCTACATTGTTGTCAATCTCTTATTCCATCCTTATTCGTGTCCCACCATCTTATTGGGGTTTCTTTCAGTGCAACATATAAAGCTAATAATATCTTTTGATATTATATTTTCAATTGAAATTCTGTTATAGAATAATCTACATCATTTTTTCCATCATACCTTGGAGTATCACATACTTCAGTTCCAATCCATCGCAATGCACAAGCGATTTGAGCACATTTCCTTGGGGACACTTTGTGCAATCTTTTCTACCAATTCTCCAAAGATTCTTTTGAATATGATGCACATGAAATAATACTTCTCCAGCTAAGTACACCATCGGCTATAGGTTTCACATAATCATCTTCTTCATTCGGCTACTCGTTCTACATATGTTCTTCCTTCAGTAGGATGTAACGATGCAGTAACTTTCAAGTATCCTCTGTCTCTTCTTCAATTCAATGACAGTTTGGTTTTCAAAGGCCCAATCAAGTCTAAGGAGTGATAGGTAAGGGGTGCTTCCATCTACTATCTCGATCGCCTCGAAATCGACCACGTTGCGCACTCCATCAATGCTAACACTTACCACTATCAACCTTCCAATTTGGACAATATTATGTAGGTTTTCTAGTCTCAATTAGATAGGTGAACAAATCAACTTTGAATATCCCATCATTTCCCAAGTATTCCTTAGAATGACTTTCACATCAAAGCCTAGATCCAAAATAATATTGTCCATGTCGTAGTTTCCTATCTACGTGTTGAGTTGAAACTCCCTATTCATTCTCTTCTTGCGGTGCACCTGGTTAACTTCTTTGTGTGAGATATGTATCTCTTTCTCTTGGTCACAACGGTCAATCATTTCACACAACGTACTCAAAGAAGACTCATATTTCATTAACTCTAAACAAATTTTTAGAAAATAATTCAAAGTTCTTACCTTGTCAACTTTCCTTTCTGAATGGTCATACTCTGGTGGCATATCATACACTAGCGGTCTATCATACAAAGGGGGCATGGTTGAGGTTGAGGCTATCCATTATGCTCCTATTACTTCCTTCATTTCTTGTGTATATGTCTCTTTTTCCTTTCTAGGGTCAAACAATGGTTGAGGCTTTGTTGCTTTCCTCACCCACTGATGGATCCTATTTCTTTATCCATATCGTCAGCTCCATTTTTGGTTCCTCCGCGCATAACCATTTCTATGTTGGGTTTATCATCATGCGTCTCTATTGCTATCATATGTATATTAACGTTCCTCTTTTCTTCCCATTTTGCAATCAGTTGTGGACAATCCTACATCACATGGTCTAGCTGTCTGCAATACGTATATTCCATGCAAGGGTTTAGGCAGTCTCGCACTAAATGTCCAGGATGATTACAGTTATAACATATAATAGGTCCTCTGCCTCTACCAAATCTTCCTCTTATGTGACCTCTGAACCCTCCTCTTCCTGCTTGATTATAACTTATTGGAGTATTATACTGTGGCTCTCCTCCAGATTCTTCTCCCTATACCCTCTAGGCATCTACAATGTGCTCTCTCATCAATTCAAATGTATGATAATCCTTCTCTTCATGATCAAAAAAATTGCAAAAGTTACAAAATAGGAAATTATCATAGTACTATGGTACTTCTGCATCAATGAGAAATTATGAGGGTGGTGACCCATTGTCTTACAATTCTTGCACCATAACCCCCATTGGATTCAAAGCTCATATATTCAAATACTGCTAAAAAGTTGGACATTCATTCTTATGGTGACCTTTTGTTCTAAATGTGACACACCAGACATCCTCGCACTTTTCTTTTCCTTTCGTAAGACTGGAAGGCTTCCCAATTCTTTGGAAAACATCACAAGTCTTACAAAATTCTTTAGCATCCTTATGAAGGGTATACCACCACAATCATGAATGAAAAATCTTTTGAGTTGTTGCTTTTCTTGTATAGTGACATCTTGCAATGCCTTCATGTGCCTCTAACAATATATTATGTCTTTCATGTTCTAATACACATCATTGCAGAATACCATCTATGCCTAACTTCTACAAATTTCCTGCTATATGTTGATAGTATGTGACCTTCACTACTAAATTATTCTTCTGTGCAACTGTAAACTCAAGTGGGGTTACTTTTGTACTCAGTTAATGAACTATGTCTACAGAATATTCATCAACCATTTGTACTGTAAATAAGTGCACGTCTGGTAAACTATCATCCAAGTTTCATGTGTCTTCTCCTAATAGTATCCACGATAACTGATCAGGGCCTGAGTAAAATTTCCCTAGTTTCACATTTACCTCAAAGTAATATTCCTTAAACAACAATATCCATATGCATATTTCCCCATAAAACACTGTCTTATTGACTAAATATATTAGCACAGATTGGTATGTGTACATCATAAAGTGTGAACCCAACAAGTAATTTCTAAACTTCTGCAATGCATATACCATTGCTAATCCTTCTCGTTTTGTCATGGTATAGTTTTATTATGTTGTGGACAAATTCCTTCTTGCAAATGAAAAAGGATGATCTGTATATCCTTCTCTGGTCTGAAATAACACTACACCTAAAGATATAGATGACGCATCCATGTGAACATGAAACTCCTTCTTCCAATATGGAAATATCAAAAT
>CBVK0103768002.1:0-14779 GCA_900067695.1 Picea abies
GCAGTTACATTATTTCAACAATATACGTTATGCAGTGATTGCAATGAATCAGTTCATGATTGAACCAAGACAGAGACACTGGGTGGCAGCAAAGAACATCTTGAGATATCTCAGAGGGGCCATTACTTATGGTTTAAGATACACATCCAGTGGTGGTTTATTTCTGCATGGGTGTGCAGATGTTGATTGAGCAGGAAGCCTAGTGGATCGAAAGAGTACTTTTGGATACTGCTTCAGTTTAGAATCCGCTATGATCTCTTGGTAAAGCAGGAAACAGGGGTCCATTGCACAAAGTACAGCAGAGGTTGAGTACATTGCAGCAAGTGATGCTAGCAAGGAAGCAGTATGGCTCAGAAAATTGATTTCTTAGTTGTTTCGTGACAAGCTCAAGACGACGGTGATTCATTGTGATAATCAAAGTTGCATAAAACTGACAGAGGACCCGGTATTTCACGACAAGTCAAAACATATTGACATGAAGTACCACTACATCCGAGACTTGGTCCAGAGAAAAACTGTAAAGTTACAGTTCATAGCCACGAGCGAGCAAGTAGTTGATATCCTCACCAAGCCTCTGACCTCGAGACAGTTTGTGCAACTGAGAGGCAAGCTTGGTGTGGCTAAGAATCACTCCCTCGCTGAGAGGGAGTGTTAAATTTGGCAACATCAACAATCATTCTCCAATGAGAGGCCATATGGGTCACCCTGAGGCTAGCCAGGGAGATTTGGAGAATCAACCAGTCTTGTGAGGTATTCACAAAAGCCAGGGGGAACGTAAAACCTCTGTGAGTCAAACCAAAAGTCAGGACGAACGACATGCTATGTAAGTCTAATGCAAAATTCAGGGGGAGCGTACAAAAGCCTAGTCAAGCCTTGTGAGCCATGAGCAAAAGTCAAGGCATCTAGCAAAAGTTAGGTTGAATATAAAATTCCTATGAGCTAGAAACAAACAATATTCCTAATATTGCAAATGATATAAATGTATTGATCTAGTGCATTGGCACATGTAGCATTATCCACCATGAAGAGAAATTTGAATTGCCTTGTAAAGAGTCAAGTTGTAGAAGTCAAAGTTGCATGTCTAAGTCAAAGACATTGTCGTCAAGTTGTTGCATGTTGCATGACATGCACTGCATACATGTCTAGTTGCATGTTGCAAGCATGACACGTATTGCATGCATGCATGACATGTGCATGCTAAGTTAGTACGCATGCATGCCAAATCAAGGGTGAGTTGTAACTGAAGTCTCAAGTCTAGTTCTATTTTTGAACTAAAGTGTGAAGCTGAGTTATGTTAAAGCATGCAAACAAATTCCTAATTCGAGCCATCTACTTCTCCTCTTCACTCCTTTATAAGTAGAGGTTGACCCCTCTCTTCCACACAATGGTTATGCAGGGTAAGGGTGAATGTAGAGATAGCATACAGAGGCAGCATATAAAGGCGCATAACAGTGTTGTCATAGCAGCATATAGTGGTAGTATAAAGGCGCATAACAGTGTTGTCATAACAACATATAGAGGCAGCATAAAAGGCACATAACAGTGTTGTAATAACAGCATATAGAGGCAGCATAAAAGGTGCATAATTGTGTTGTAAAAACAGCATTTAGAGACAGTGTATCAGAGGCGCATAAACAATCAATTAGAGGCAGCTTCAACAACCCATATCAGAGCTGATACATCTCAGTCTTTGAAAGCAACTCAGATACGTCTATACCAGCAAGGTCTCTTAGTTCTCTGTCAGGTCAGAGTCAACTTGGCAAGCTCTTTAAGAGCAGAGTTTTCATGGTGGATGTTTGTAAGTGATCTTACATTATTAATGCAATAAAGGAATATCATTTTCTGGGGTTTTTCTCCCTTTACAAGGTTTCCCCAAGGTATATGTGTTGTTGATGTGCATGCTTACGTATCTACATGATTATTGCTATTCAGTTATGATTCAATATTGTTGAAATGTATTACGCTGGAATCAAAGTGTTGAAGAATTCAAAGAAATAATATGCTTAAGAAATCAAGCTCAAAACTTAACAAGGGCTAGGTCATGTCATCCATGATGTCTTCTATGTTGTGCTTTTGATGCTTGAGTTCATGCATGTAGTTTAATTTATGTTTACCATTAGCTGAACCATAACCACTGCAGCAACAATAACACTAGCTCTAGTAAACCAAGATCACAAGAAGAATAACCATGCACAAAAGACACCAGAAAATATCATGGGAAAACCCTTCTCAATCAAGGTAAAAACCCAACAATCCTTTGCTATATTGCCAGGAGAAGATCCACCATTCCACCACCAAACCTAGCACACAATAGGGTGTTGCTATGACTGAGAAAACTAAACTCTTGGAGAAGTGTGAATTGCAGTTCTCATAATTTCAGACCTCAACTTCTGAAATTATGACATGACAAGTGAGTGTGATCCACAATGGGGATCCACTCTTATTTATACAAAACCTATCACATCAAATGATGTGTCTATTGGCACAATAGGGCCGACCTGTACACTTAATATTATAATTAATAATTACACAATATTAATTATCTTACATATGGTGGGGCTGACTTGTACCCTTTACATCACAAATTAGGGTTACAAGTAAATCTTACTCTTTAGACCATATAGCAAGGATCTCACACGTCCACTAGTGCTCAGCCACTAGGGACACGTCCACCTGTGCTTAGCCACAAGGACGTCCCTTTCAACAGATCAACTCAACTGAGTCCACAGGAGTACCATCTGGAGAACTATCTCAAGCCAACTCAACTAAGCCCATAGGAGTACAAGGCAGGAGACCATCTCAAGCCGACTCAACTCAGTCCAAAGGAGTACAAGGCAGGAGACTATCTCAAGTCATCTCAACTTAGTCCAGAGGAGTAGACAAGAGACCACACGTCATAACAACTCAGTCCATAGTCTGACACACACCCATCACATGGGCACACATTGTCTCAACTCAGTCCAGAGGAGAACAACACACCCATCACATGGGCCCTCTCACAGATCAACTCAACTCAGTCCAGAGGAGAACGACCTGGAGAATGTCACACTACGCTGCAATCATCAACGTTCTAGGCCTCCAAAGGTACGTCTTTGCCATCCGGCATGCGGGCCCTTGTCATGCAACCTGTAGGATTGAAGCCCCACGAAAGCCCAAGCTAGGATTGCTCCTCCAAAATTGTCCACCAACTAGGTCCTGCAAAGACAAATAAGCACGCCCTCCAAGGATCTCAAGTCATAATATCAGGGTGACTAAATCAAATCAATAAATGAGCCACCTAAGCATGTGCATCAAAGATTACCCAGTCAAACAAGTAAGTGCTCAAAGAGATTATGCAGCTTACCAAGCTTGGATATGGGAAGGTTGACTAAGTGTCCTATTGGGTAGATCTTTCCCTAGGTCAAGGAGTGTTTCCCAAGTGATCCCTCTCTAAGACATGTGAAGTGGATGAAGTGGTTATGGATCAAAACTCACTGGGCATGGGGTTCATGACATACAAGGGGTTGTAGTGTCTCATTCATGGGTGCCTTTGTAGAGGGTGTGTGGCACCTTCGTTTGCAATGCATTTTTTCCAGGCCCATCCTCTTGCCATTCTTTGTTTCTTTCATGTTTTAAAGGACGAGTTGAAGACCATTGTCCTGGCATGGTCTCTAGACAATTACAGTGTCACTCACAAATACCTTGCGGAAATGAGAAAGTTGGCTCGTGATGAGACCCCCTTTCTCTCAATTGTGTAACTGAGAGCCACTACCCTAGCTTGGTGGCCAAATGATGGTAATGTCATACCGCTAGATATCCATGATCATGATAGGTCGGCTCGTGATGGGAGCTCAATCCTCCAACTAACCCCTTAAGCATTCACTATCATTTATTCTTGTGGGTCCCCCTTTTCTTACAGAGAAGTGTTTCATTGCTTTCTCAGGGGATCCTTGGGTGAACCATCTGGAAGGTCTATATATAGGCTTTTATCTTTTTAGCCAACAACAATCCCTCTGGACCTTTAGCCCCTTCTTCCCATTGAATGAAGGACAACCCCTTCTTGGGTCAATACACCCTAAAAACCCAAGAGACAAGGAAATGGGGGGTTTTATGTGATGGAAAGTGGTAAATATGGTTGGGAACGGTACAATGGCTCTTCAAGAGAGTTCCTACTAGCAAACCCATTCCGAGGTAGACCACTTACTAGGGCACAATGTCAACCACCAAGGTGAGACAGGGCAAAAGGCATAATGTCCAAGCATATATCATGAAATATAAAGAAGTCTGAGATACAACATACTCAAAATGCCTCAAATATTGAAATGACACTCACCATACTACTTGACTTGTACCTCATGGAGCAAGGCCCAGTGCCTTGCGGAAGCCAGCTGGTGTGGTGGATGCCATCTGAAAATCCTAACCTTTGTGGTGGTGAGAAGGGTCTCCATCTATGCAAGTGGACACTGCGAGTCATGTAGTCTCTTGGCACTCCATATCTGCAACCTGAGGGCCTCGAGACATGATCTCCTTAGTTATCCCACAAAATGGGTAACAAGAGTTAAAATTAAAAAAACAAAAACAATTTATTAAAAATTTAAAAACCCTACCTCACATTTTTACCTTGGGCTATTTATAATTATGATTTATCATTGTTTTACACTCATTTGACATTTACATTTTAGTCCGTGAGTGATTCGGTCGACCTTGAGCCCATTGTTAATTTTCAGTTTTAACTTTTGAGTCCCGACTCAAGATACTGATGACCTCATATTGAGTCTTTGACTCATCACTCTTTACTATTTTTGAGTTTGAGTAATTTCAATTTACTATTTCAGACTTACGTATCTATTATTTTTCTTGGTACTAATTTAGTAATTAGATTCTAGAATGATGAATGATAAATTTCAATCAATGTATAGAGTATTTTACTATATTTATTTCATTTATGATTTATGAATCAATGTATTTCATTACTAAATCAAAATCTGTATCATGTTTATTATTTATATCATTTACAAATTCAAATTCCATACTAGTTTACTATTTACTATTTACATTTCACAATGATGAATTTACATGGGATGAACTACTATTGTTGAGATTTTATCATTAATATTTATATATATTTTTTATAATTTTAGAGACGGGGACTCCTATGCTAGGGACCCTAACATCCCCCCTGAATTTCCCCAAAATTTGGGGGTGCTCCTACACGTCCCCTCTGTGCGTCTCCCCACTTTCACGCACCCCCGTCCCGGAAACAGTGAGATCGGATGTCTTGTTTCTATTTCTTGTCCCGAGACAAGAAATATCGCTAACAGATTCCATGCATTGTTGTAACTTTGCTAAATTGTTTTAGTTGTTAGCCTTTGATAATAGCCTACTGCATAATTGTTCCTGGATTTCACATTCAAGGAATATCAACAATTCTACTATCTACTTCTCTAGAATTGTTGATGTGCACCTCCTTGTATTTCTTGCATCTTTTCTTGGTAATGAGGATGTCAGTTTAAAAATTTAGATGAACTGTGGTGGGATTTTTTTCAAATTTTTCTATCTTCCAACTTATCTTCAATCTTTTCATCTAGCTTATCTTATCATTCTATCTTCTATGCTTGTTCTTCATCCACACTAATTTTATTTTTACTTTTTTGGAACTAATGTTGCATATAAATCCCATTAAACTCGGCTAACTTATAATCCAGGGCTCTATGCCAGCCAAAGTTTGAACTTTGGTCATTAACATGGCAACGCGCCATCTCATTCACACTTATTTTGAAGAAAATATCATCGAAAATTTTCTTTTGATCTTCTATTTTGGACTTTACCTCCTCAAGGACGATACCAACTTCCTCAATTATATTCTTATGACCTTTGTGTACCCTCTCTTCCTTCTCTTTTTGAAGAAGGGTGATGTTATCCATCAATTTCTTTGATATTATCGATATTTAGGGCTTCTTCAACCTTCCTAAAAATTTCCTCTTCCACTCTCTTGGTCATCACTTCATCTATGATCATTGATTATGCCCGAATTTGACAATGTTTATTCTCTTGCTTTAATCTCTTAACTTCTTTAAGTAGAGTTTGGCTGTCATTTCATAATTTGGAAACTTATTTGTTCTTCTCACAACTTCTTCCTCTAAATACTCCTTGTCCTTATTCAATTTAATCAACTATCCTTCTTGTAAGTTCTTAATCTCCTCAATAAGCACTTACAACTTGGTGAAGTAATCATCCTTCTCCCTCGCAACGACCCTTTCATAGTGATCGATGACTCCAATGGCAAGCTCAGCTCTCAATACTTTCGCTCATCCTCAGTCACCAGCTCTAACAGGCCTTATATCCTTTCTCTCCTTTGTTAAGCACCAATATTTTTAGTCTTTATCAAGATTATTGTACTTGCACCCTCTTGTATATCTTCTTTCGCTGGATATTTAGCACCTAGATAGACATTCAAATCTTTATTTGTTTGCTTTCAGTGTTTATCTAGGGGTTGCTTTTGCACTCCCACATTGTACCTACACCGGGCGTACCTTTTAGTCCCATTGACCTACCTTTGTCATCATTTGTTGGACATCAATAAAATTATCTATCTTATCTTATCTACTTTTGTAATTTGGACATTTCAACATCTTTTATCTCACTTCGCTTCATGTAATTCAATCTGGTTTCTTCTAATTCCTTTTAAAGATCTTTCGATACTCTGTTATCTTGATTTTTGTCTTTTGATCATCCATCTAAGAATACCTTTTTGAATTCCTTGTTGGAAAAATTTGTCAATGCTTTTCTGTCATAATGAAACCGCCATTTAAATGCTTCCACCATTAGATTGGAGCCCATAAATTTCCATCAACATTTTGGAAACTCAGAGTTTATATGAGATATATATTCTTCTATACTAGGAACATCTAGTTCTTCTATGAAGAACATCTTCTAAACAAAATGGAGCTTTTTCAAGGCCCTTAACTTCCAAATCAAATAAAATTACAATGGTTGTCCCAATTAAGTAGATAAAGGAGATAAAGGATAGGAAAGGTAAGATTAAGTAGAGTTTGGCTATGATTGGGATAACCATTATCACCAAAATCAAACATTATAATCAAAAGTTTTGTCAAATTTAAGATGAGCTATTGTATTAGGCCCCTCTGTGTGGTCAGTCTCCAAGGCAACCTTAGAATTGCTATATATTTGAGCTTTTTGCTCCATAAAACCCCCAGGGGTACCGACCTTTGGATACCATCACAACGGTGTCATGTAGTTGCTTGCATGAGATATCATGCATCCCTTCGTCAAATCCAGACAGATTCCTTCATCTTTCTCCATTGAGACATGATTGTGCTAGCTCAGCCATGATATAACTCAGTTCAGTCCAGATCTTCAGATGTTAGAGGCACTCTGATAGTCTAGTTACTTCATTGACATTCCAAGTATTAATGCTTACTCGGACATGATGATATAACCTTTTGGCATGTCGTGAAGTTGTAAACACCTAATGATTTTGATTAGCATTTCATAACATACATAATTTTATTACTTGTGTCGTAGTACCTTGGGGAACATGTTTTTTGTTAGAAGTTTATCTTTTCCTGGGATAACTTGTACTACTGTTGTTTAGACTAGATAGCACCACCCATATCCTAACTAGGCTAATCACTTTCCATCTCCATAGCATCATTTCTTTCCATACACATAACAAATAATTGCATCCTGTCATGTATGATTTCTCAAAGGTCAAAAGGAAAGGCCAAAGTCAAAAGTCTGAATTAAATAAAGCCACAAAGGCTAAGAGGTGAAGAGCAAAAAGTTTAAAAAGCCAAAAAATAAAACTTGAGCAATGCTCCTCACTCTATGTTGCAGGAAATGCCTCCCCAACGGGTGTACCAATACCCGAAATGCTTGAAAACATGGAAACGGGTACAAAACACCTTGGAAACGTCATTGGCCATAATGCACAACATCTCCAAATTTGGAAACATCGTATGGTAGAACCAACAAAAGGGGTGCTTCTGGGTGTCCCCCCTCAAAAAGGGGTGCTTCTGGACACACCCCCTCCAAAGGAGGACTCCTAGGCATACCCCCTAAATTTTTGGCTAATAAGACTTTAAAAAATTAAAAATTAAAAAAAAAAAAAAACAATTTTATTAAAAAGTTAAAAACCTACCTCACATAGTGAAATTCCGATTGATGGTCCCGATGACTTCATGCAACAGATGGATGCAGAGGACCAGTCAATGAGATTGACTCCTTGATGTTCATTTTGTTTTCAATGTTCAATGCCCATTTTTAATTTTCAATTGTAACCTTTAAGTCCTGACTCCAGATACTGATGACCTCATATTGAGTCTTTGACTCATCACTCTTTACTATTTTTGAGTTTGAGTAATTTCAATTTACTATTTCAGACTTACGTATCTATTATTTTTCTTGGTACTAATTTAGTAATTAGATTCTAGAATGATGAATGATAAATTTCAATCAATGTATAGAGTATTTTACTATATTTATTTCATTTATGATTTATGAATCAATGTATTTCATTACTAAATCAAAATCTGTATCATGTTTATTATTTATATCATTTACAAATTCAAATTCCATACTAGTTTACTATTTACTATTTACATTGCACAATGATGAATTTACATGGGATGAACTACTATTGTTGAGATTTTATCATTAATATTTATATATATTTTTTATAATTTTAGAGACGGGGACTCCTATGCTAGGGACCCTAACATCCCCCCTGAATTTCCCCAAAATTTGGGGGTGCTCCTACACGTCCCCTCTGTGCGTCTCCCCACTCTCACGCACCCCCGTCCCGGAAACATGGTGGAACATTGGGTAGACGATTCATGAATTAGGGTTTCCTCATGCATAGCGACTTGGTATAGTAAGTCTTCTTCCTAAGTATTTATGTTTATTCATGGTGTTGTAAGTAGATGCTCTATCAAATTGTTGATAAGTTGCATGTTATCTTGTTCTCGATGGATAATTTTGATTTGAAACCCTACGAAGGTTTGTAATTGTTCATCCCCTTCCTTGCTTTTGTCCATCTTAGGCTTGTTGAAGAATAACTTGACTTTTATTTATATTTCTCTTTATTATAAAATAACTTATAATTTAATGTTGGTCTAGACTATAGACATAAAATTAATGAACAAAAGGGTTTATTAAAAATTTATATTCACCAAGTCTATGAAACTGAAACCCCTAATAGACTATAAGTCTACTAGTGTAAAAAGAAGAATATCCCTTCCAGTGAAGTGAATACTGGAGAAGCTCCTCCATATCCCAACCTTGATGGTATCAAATACATCAGTTTACTCAATCCTCTGCCTGAAACTCTTCTCCAAAACTATTGACCTCTTGAATTCATGGAGGAACCCGGGATGGCTTTCACCTGACCAACCAGTTAGCCAATAATTTACTTGGCATGACTAACCAGTCAGCCAATAATTTACTTGGGACAACAACCTCTCACGATTCTGCCACAGTCATGGTAATGGATAAAAACAAAAATTAAATAGACAATTTAAAATCCAAATAGAATTTTGAGTTTAAGTGACTCTTAAACTCTTCCAAACTTACCCAGACAGAGGTTCCACACCCAACAGATGTTCTGAGATAAAGAACAATGATTTCCCTCTGCTTCCTTGGCTGTTTCAACACACATAACCTTTGCTTCACCTGAAACTCCTCTGATCTTTTTAGAATTTGGCTCTCTTGGAACAGTTCATAGACTTAATTCCCAAAACCCTCTATAAAAATTATTTCCAAATTGTTGCAACCAGTTTTACTGCAACAGACACTCTCTAATTCTCTCAGACCAAATTTCACTCACTCATACTTCTGTAAAATAATCCCCATCCTCTCTCTAGTAAGTTCTAATTCTAAAATCTAACAAGGGAGCCAGACCCTTCCTTCTGCAAACCCCTAGATATTTTATAAGAATTCCCAAAAAAGGGAACAACTTAAAGGAAGCCAATGTATGAGACGGAAGGAAGAATGCATCAGCCAACATTGCATTAATTATCCATCTATCAACCTTCACATTCTATCTGCAAATTAATTGATGTAGTGACCTGCAGGAATAAATATCCTTTTTCTCTCCCATTGACTTTGCAAAGAATGAGATGTCCATGTCGACTGGCCGCCAACTCAAGGAGACAAGGCTGGCAAGCTACCATCCAAATTTCTACTTTATTTTTCACTTGCCTAAGGTCAAGACTTTACCCTAAGTCGGCCTATAATAAATCAATTGATTATTTTACTTTATCTACATGACCTCTTTTTCCCAAGTCCATTTATGCATTTTTTTAAAAGACCCAATTAAAATGGGTCCTGGCCGACTATCACAGAACAGAGCATATGACCAATTGTTTTGTAGCCATTGATTCCATGATGCTAGCACTGAAATCCTTTTACCTTGAATTGGCATTTATGCACTTGTTTTAATTTGGCACTACTTTGTGCCTCTCTACAAAACTGTATTGCCTGATGTCTCAATCACTATTAAAGGGTCACAACACACCTAAGGCCGCTACTGGCCTGCACAAGAACATTTGAATATACTTGCCTATACCTGCGCATAACCACAAGGAATCAAAACCTTCTCACCAAATATAAGAAATCGTCATAACTTCATTTATCACAATACTCTCTCTCTCTCGCGCGCGCATGTGAAGAAATATATATATATATATATATATATATATTCCACCCAATGTAATGTCCCTTTCCAAGTAGGAGCTCCAAAGAGGAGGGCTTAGTAGTCTAAACATCCCCGTTAGACTATAGCCAGGGAGATTCAGGGGAAAACAGGGTCACTTGATGCTACTTTACTAGAAAATGTTATAATTTGAAAGTGACATTAAGTGAAAAGTGGGTAAAAGCGCTTTTAAGTGATTTTCAGCTAAAAATAGAAGGGTGCATCGGTGAAGGAGCTAAATTTAGAAGTCAACGGAGAACTAGGGTTTTGGAAAGGTATATGAGGAGAAAAGCGACCTAATTCCTCATTGTGCATATTTATGATTTGACATTTGAGCTATGAGAAGAAAACAAAGGTTCAAGAGAATTAGTGACTTTGTGGATTCCAGGAGGAATACACCCAAAGGTTGATTTCGGTGTTGAGAGACACCCTGGTCACCGGGGAGATCATACAGATCTTCCATCGATCTTTAACAGCAGTTACACAGTTTGCAGCAGCAAGGGCACACTTATTCAGGGTGAGGGCGCAGCTTCTGAGGAGACTTAGAGATTCGACTTGTCCCAGCCAGGGAGAATCCAGGGATTCCCTTCCGACCCAGTTGAGAGGAAGGCAGGACACATCTATTGACTGGTTTCTCATCAGATTCCGACGGAGAAATCATCAGGGGCGCAACAGTTTTCCAGTGAGGGCGCAGCTCTTGAGGAGACATTCACATGGTTCCAGAGAATTTACCGGACCTAAGTCGGGGAAACCCTCCCGACCCATTACAAAGGATCCTAGGGCGCTCAGCTTGAGACTATCACAGCCAGTTTTCGACAGTGGAATCTCTAGGGCACAATTATTGGCAGCAGTTGAGGCGCATTCCCCCAGGGGGATCCATCTGGGGTCCGTACAGATCAGCAAAGGGCCGATCTTCAGGCAAACAGACATCGAGAGTGTGTAGGAGGTCAGTGCACATTGTTTGAGACCAATTTCAAGCAGATCCAAGGAGTTTATCCACCAGGGCGAACTTTCTAGTCTTCCAGTAGTTGTCGTATGAGTTGTCGTAGCATGCAGCAGATCCTACAGCTCATCCATTGATCCAGCATTCTACAAAGACCGAGTCTACCTAGTGCCAGGATCAGGTCTCAAGAAGAAGATTTTGGCAACAGTACACGACTCTCCATTAGTAGGCCATCAGGGGTTCTTCAAAACCTACAGGCAGGTCAAAGAGAGATTCTCTTAGAAAGGTCTCAAGAAAAATGTGATGAGACATATTAGTGAGTGCGTGACTTGTCAGCAAAACAAGTCTGAGAAGACACTTCCAACAAGGTTACTTCAACCACTTCCCATTCCGGAGCAGAAATGGGAAAGCTCAACCATGGACTTCATTACAGGCCTTTCGAAGGCTCAGGTAAGGACGGCATATTTGTAGGGGTCAACAGGTTGACCAAATTTGCACATTTTCTCACGATTCCTACAGACTATAGCGCAGTGCAAGTGGGCAGAGTTGTTCTTTAGAGAGACCTTTAGACTTCATGGGTTGCCACAGAGTAGACTCAACAACAGAGACGATCGATTCATCAGCACTTCAGAGGAGTTTCCACCTTTGGATGAGAGGGGCAGTTGGAGTTAGTTCCTGAGGAGGTACTGGAGTTCAGAGAGCAGAGGTTGAGGAGCAGGGTCATCAGGGAGTGCTGGGGCAGATGGAGGGGGATTCCAGTAGAGGATGCTATTGGGGAGAGCGAGCAGGATGTTGCAGCACCCTGGATTGGTATTGCTTGAGGAAAAGCAATATCAGGAAAGGAGGACTGTAATGTCCCTTTCCGAGTAGGAGCTCCAGAGAGGAAGGCTAAGTAGTCTAAACATCCTCGTTAGACTATAGCCAAGGAGGATAAGGGGAAAACAGGGTCATTTAATGTCATTTCAATAGAGAAATTTATAATTGGAAAGTGACATTAAGAGAAAAGTGGGTAAAAGCATATTTTAAGTGATTTGAGCTAAAAATAGAGGGGCACATAAGTGATGGAGCTAAAAATAGAGCTCAACGAATTCGGGTTTTGGAAGAGTATATGAAGAGAAAAGCGACCTGATTCTTCATTATGCATCTTATGATTTGACAGTTGAGCTCTTAGGAGATTACACAAGTTCAGGCGAATCAGTGGAGATTGTAGATTCCAGGAGGAAGACACAAGTGGGTTGATTTCGGTGTTTAGAGACACCCTAGTCACCAGGAAGATCACCCAAATCTTTCATTGTTTTGCAGCAGCAGTTTACAGCTTCATACAGCTAGTGCACACTTCAACAGGAGGAGAGCGCAAGTGCTAGGAGACTCTGAGGGTTAGCTCGTCCCGCCCCGAGAGAATTCATAGATTTCCTTCCGACCCAGTTGAGAGGAAGGCATGGCGCATCTTTTGAGCTATTACTTGTCAGATTCTGACAAACGGTCCTCTTGGGCGCATCAATCAACCAGAGAGAGCGCAAAAAATGGGGAGGATGCATTTAGGGTTCCCGAGAGATCACCAAATTAGATCCACGAAAACCCTTCCGACCCATTACAGAGGATACCAAGGCGCTCAATTTGAGATATATACAGCCAGATTCCGATGATGGAATCACTAGGGCGCAACAGTTGGCAGCAATAGGGGTGCAACCCCCCCAAGGGATCCCATCTGAGGTCAATACAGATCAACAGAGGGTCGATCTTCAGTCCGAAAAACATTGGGAGTGTGTAGGAGGTCGGGACGCATTGTTTGAGACAGATTCCAGGCAGATCCGAGGAGTTTAGCCACCAGGGCAAACTTTCCAATCTTGCAACAGTTGTCGTGTGAGTTGTCGTAGCATGCAAAAGTTCATATTGTTCATTTGTTGATCCAACATCATTCTTTTGGTTTCAGGTATTATTGTTTTAGTTTCTTTATTGTATTTTGGCTGAGATCCATCTATCTCTGATCTAGCCAAGAGATTCATTTTATTTCACCGCATGCGGCATTGTATTCAGTCTTATTTCATAATACATACATTGCAAATGTTCTGTGTTCTTTATCTATTGCATGCTTGATTATATATTGTTAAACAACTGTTCCACATGCAAAAATCACCATGCACGTTAAAACTTAATTACTAAACGCATCCAAAAACCCAAAGTGTATCAGTTCCGGCAACAAATAATGGGCAGTTGAGGCACATATTATGATCTGCGGAATAAGGGATATTACACAGGTATCAGAGCTTTATTCCTGCCAGCCTGTGACTAAATTCGATGAGTTCAGCAGAGAACCCAGAGGGTCGTGAGCCCGTAGGTGACGAATATGTCACTTACAACAGACGTAGGGAAAGGATGAGACCTAGGCCAGATTATCCACCCTTTCCTCCTAGTTCAAAGGAAGAGGAAGAGCCGCATAGGGAAGCAGAGAGAAGGGCAGAGCATGAGGTAGAGTGTGAGGCAAAGAGGATGATGGGAGATAGGTATAAGAGGCTAGAAGGCAGTTGTAAATCACCCATGGGCCCAGATGCATCTTTCATGCAGGGTATTACAAATCTGGCAATCAGTCAGCAGGCCATGACTCAATCCTTGGCAATGCTATATATCTCGTCTCGAGGAAAGTATCAGTGAGGGTCCGAAATGTAACTTATCGGTGACATCGGCGGAAAATATCGGAATATCTCGGAAAATGTCAGAAGACCTCAAAAAAATACAAAAAACATTCATTTTTTTCAAATTTTTAAACATGTAAAGCAATAACAACATCAAATAGACACATTGCTACATATCAAATAGACACATTGCTACATAAATATGAAAATACAACATTGGTCATGGTCTTCTACATATGACTCATACTGATTTGAGTGGTATTCTTTTTGACAGAGACATGGTATTTACTATTCATTGCCCCTTTGAAGGCCATAGCAGATCTTTGATGACTCATCTTGTCTATGTTCAAACATCCATCCCCTCTAGCCTATCTACCAATGCCCATTTACCCACAACAACTTGCTCTTGTTTTTAGATCCTCATTGCAAAGGAATATGTCATTTTGGCCTCTTTATCATACTTTTGAACACATTGGGTTTGCTAGTCTGCAATCTATTAGACACACATACACA
>CBVK0103768007.1:0-12935 GCA_900067695.1 Picea abies
CCTCATAGCATCGTGGATCTCTCGAACTAGGTAATCGTTAACCTACAATTAGGGCCATGGCGGGAGTGCTAGTAGGTTTTGGTAGGGCTGCTACCACACCTCTGCATCAATGTCTCTGGTTGTCATGGGTGACCCCTTTACTCCAAATGTGAGTCTAGTTAGCAAGCTATCGTGACCCTGCATCCATCAACGAAACGTGTCAGTGATAACAATCAACACCATAATATCTAGTCATGTGTCACATATGTAATATCAAAACATTCAAACCATAACCGTTCACTCCCTGACTCGATCCGGATTCCTAGGATATCCATCGATGCCATCGGCATCCTCAAACGTTTAGGGTCCTGCACACTCAGGAAACCAATCAATAGCACTTGTCGATATAAAAATCATAAAATAACTTATCATCAAATCCACAAACATCATCATGCTCCATAATCAAATCAGTCAATCATATAGTGAACTGGATTAGTTGCACACAAGTTTCCACAAGAATAAGTCACATCGGGTGCGTGCAAGAGCGGGATGTTACAATTTTGAAGATTTTCCAAAATATTCTTTGACTCTTAGTACATTGGTTCTCCAATAATTATTTATGGATTATAAGATTATTATGAACCAATCACTTTGAAAATGATAAAATTCAATGAATAACATAGGGGCCCAAGGGCCTTAACATAGCCCCCCTATTTAAAAAATATTTTCCCTTGAATCTTGTAATTGAGGGTGTTTCTTGACGAACTGCTCATTTTCCCATGTAGTTTCTTCTAGAGGCATATTCTTCCACTTGATTAGGTACTCCATAATGATTCTATTATGAAGAGATAAAGAGCATTGATCTATAACTATTTTTGGTTCAAAAATCAACTTCCCTTCTTCATCTAATTCTGGAAGTCTATTTGCACTAGCATGGTTTGCCCCAAAACCTTTTTTAGGAAAGATACATGAAAAACCATATGAATGTGATAAGAAGGAAAATCTAACTCATATGCCACTTTTCCAATCCTATGAATAATCTTGTAGGGTTCATAAAATTTTGGAGCTAATTTGTGTTTCTTATTTTTCTTGAGTGTGGATTTCTTATAAGATTGTAGTCTCAAAAATACCCAATCACCCTCCTCAAATTTCCTTTCACTTCAATGTTGATCTGCTTGTTTCTTCATCCTATTTTGCACCATTTGAAGGTTTTCCTTAAGAATTGTCAAACTTTCTTTAGTCTTTTCCATATGTGAATCTATTTCCTATACTTTGGATTTATCTTGAAAAAGGTATGAGATACCAGCAGTTGGATATCCATAAAGGGCCTCAAATGGGGACATTTTAGTAGATGTGTGATAAGTAGTATTGTAACACCATTCTACCAGAGGAAGCCACTTCATCCATTGAAATTGCTTGTTTGAAGAATAATATCGTAGATAACCCTCTAAACATTTTTTAACTATTTATGTTTGACCATCTGTTTTTGGATGATAAGTTGAACTCATAGCTAGTGTTATTCCACTCATCTTCCATAATTCTTTCCAAAAATTTCCTGTGAAATTTGGATCTCTGTCACTTACTATTACTTTAGGAATACCATGAAGTCTATGAATTTCCTTCATGAACACATCTACCTTTTGGCTTGTTGTATATGTACTTTGAATTCCGTAAAAATGTGCATATTTTGTGAGCCTATCAATGGCCACAAAAATGGCATCCTTACCTTCAAATTTTTGGTAACCCTGAAATGCAATCCATTGATATCTCTTCCCATATTTGATTACGTATGTGTAATGGATGAAGTAATCTTGGAGATTTTACTATCTCTCCTTTATTTCTTTGGAAATCTTGACATTATCTTACAAATTTGTGAATATATTTCTTCATTCCTTCCAAAAAAAATATTTTGTGATCCTATGATATTTTTTAAGGAACCCTGCATGTCCTGCCATTGGAGAGTCATGGGATTCCCTTAATATTTGTTGCTTCAACTTTGATTGAGAGAAAAAAAGTAGTCTACCCTTATACCAAAGTATATCTCCCTTCCACTCCTAATGTTCCATAGAGTTCATCCCTTCCTTAATACATTATACTTTTTTGTTTAGTACTATTGTCATTTTGTCATTCATGGCAAGCTTCTTCTAGCCACACAGGAATAGAAGATGTAATAGAATATAAGCTTGAGGCTAATTCTATTCTAGAAAGAGAATATTCTACTAAATTGTCCTTTCCCTTTTTGTAGATTATTTCAAAATCAAACCCTTGCATTTTTTCTACCCATTTTTGTTGCTCTTTCAATGACAATGTTTTCTCCAAAAAGTACTTTAGCCTATCATGGTCTGTCTTGACTTTTTCCCAATGAGATATCGTTGCCATTTTTTATTGCATGTAAAATTGCTTCCATTTCTTTTTCATATGTAGATTTCACCAACAATTTTCCCTTGAATTGTTTGCTTTCAAAAGCGGATGGTCTACCTTCTTGTGTCAATATTGTTCCAATTCCTAGTCCTAATGCATCACATTCTACTATGAATGTTTTACCAAAATTAGGTGTTTCCAATACGGGTGTTGAAGACATGGCATCCTTTAAGAGAGAGAGTGCCAAAGTAGCCTTATCATTCCATATAGATTATTTTTTCTTCAAGAGAGATGTGAGTGGGCCTGCAATGTGTGCATAATTCTTAACAAATTTCCAATAATATCTTGTGAGTCCCAAAAATCCTCTAATACTCTCTATGTTCTTAGGAATAGGCCACTTTGTAATAGCTTGGATCTTTTGAGGGTTTGGCTTAACTTCTTCCTTTGAAACAATATGACCCAAATAATCTACTTCTTGGTTCCCAAAAGCACATGTGGATATTTTTACATTCAATTGATTGTTCTCAAGAATTGACAGAACTTTATCCACCTATTTAATGTGGTCTTCCCATGATTTTCTATAGATAAGTATATCATCAAAGAGAACCCACACAAATTTTCTAAGATGGGGTCAAAAAAAAAATTCATGGGGCTTTGAAAAGTAGAAGGAGCATTAGTCAACCCAAAAAGCATGACAAAGAACTCATAGTGTCATTCATGTGTTCTAAAAGTTGTTTTGGGTATGTCTTCTTTTCTTAATATGATTTTGTGGTATCGTGATTTAAGATCAATCTTTGTAAAATAAGCCACTCCATGAATACCATCTAATAGCTCATCAATATTTGGGATAGGGAATCTATCCTTAATGGTGATTTTGTTTAGATCTCTATAATCAAGACACGTCCTCCAAGAATTATCTTTTTACCTCACCATCACTATTGGAGCTGAAAATGAACTCCTACTAGGTTAAATAATACCGGAATATAGCATGTCTTGTACCATTTTCTCAATCTCCCCCTTTTGTTGAGGAGTATATCTAAAAGGAATTTCATTAGGAAGAGTATTTCTCGGTATTAGTTCGATTTGATGTTCATGATCTCTAGATGGAGGTAGACCTTTAGGAATTTCTTGGAAGGCCCTATAGTGATTTTCCAACGTGCATATTAATTCCTCTAGAATATTTTCATCTTCTTGCTTAACTTCCATAGAATAAAGTTTAACCACAACTCCCTTGCTACCATTTTTATGAGATTTTCCATTCTATGAGAGTTTATGACTTGAAAAGGTCCAGATTTTAACCCTTTGAGTTCATATTAAATTCCTTCCAATTCAAATCTCATGAATAATTTGTTATAATTTGTATAAATTGTAACTAATGTTCTTAACCATTGAATCCCTAGAACAACATCTACACCTCCAATGGGAATGGCATACATTGGTTTTTCCAAATTACATTCTCCCATTCTTAGTTTAATGTTGTGGAATTTTACCACACAATCAATACTCCCTCCATTAGCAACCAAAACTTGAAAATTTGTCACTGGATATACAAAACAATTGAGGTGCTCTACTAATCTTTTATCAATGAAGTTATGGGTAATACCTGAGTCAATGAGAATTATAACCTTTTGCTTCTTAATATAACCTACAACCTCAGAGTTTGAGGTGCTGACAAAACTACCAATACATGAACATATATTTCGCACATGTCTAAATTAATGTTGTGCACAATTTCTACCTCTATTTCCTGCTCTTTTAAGTTGATAAATTCTTCCTCATTTCTTGGTGTAGATGCCTCCATTTATTCTTCATCATTATTTTCCAATGTGAACAAATTTATTTCTCGACATTTATGCCCTTTTGACCATTTGTTGTTACAACCAAATCATAATCTGTTTGCTCTTCTTTCCTCCATTTCCTTCTGTGATATTTGAGTAGGTTGAGGTAAAGTTTCCTTGTGTACCCCAAAACAATGTATTCTTCATGCATACACTCCAATGGTAGACTTGTGTGAGCCTTATTCTTGGCTTGAATACGATGAACAAATTGCATAGCTTCCATAATATTTTTCAGAATGTTTTAGGAAAATCTCATGTTGAATGTCTTCTTTTGATCCACCCATGTAAGCTTCCAACAAATGTTCATCACTTATTTTATCCACTGTTGTGGCCTATACCTTAAATTCTGAATTGTAATCTTCAATATCACCTAATTGCTTGATTCTTGTCAATTTGTTGAAGTAGTCTTGTTCCCAAACTTTCCCATATTGTGCTTCTAAGTCTCTTGTAAATACTTCCCAGAACAATTTATGGTATCTCCATCTGCAATCATTACTTGAAACTATGGTGTTGGAAATACAAAGCAACTGAGATCTTTTGTTAATTTGCAATTGATGAAGTTATGGTTATTACCATAATCAATCAACATTGTTACATGTTTCTTTTTTATGTATCCTTGTGTCTTGAGGTTTTTTTTAGTATTGATGTCGGCCAATGCATCACAAGATATCTTTGGAGTATACTCTTCTAGATCTATCCTCTTGTGATGGTTCCAATTCTTGATCATCTTCCTCTTCACAGTCAATGCAGAATAATTTCTTCTCACTGCATTTATACCCCTTAATGTACTTGATGTCACAATTGAAACATAGTCCCTTTGGTATTCTTTCATCCATTTTTTGAGGTGTCAACCTTGTTGGTTGAGGTACGGTTGTCTTATGAACCCCAAAATGATCTCTACAACCTATGTATGCTCCAATGGTAGACTTATGTGTAGCCTTATTCTTAGCTTGAATATGACAAGCAAATTGCATAGCTACCATAATATTTTCAGGATGTTTTAGGAAAATCTCATGTTTAATGTCTTCTTTTAATCCACCCACGTAAGCTTCCAAAAAAATTTCATCACTTATGTTATCCACCCTTGTGGCCAATATTTGAAATTCTGAGTTATAATCTTCAATATCACCTAAGTGCTTGATTCTTATCAATTGATTAAGTAGTCATGTTCCCAAACTTTCTCGTACTGTGCTTCTAAGTCTCTTGTAAATAAACCCCAAGTATAATGATAAGAAGGGGGCTTCCTTTTAACTATCGATTGATACCATTGATATGGTTATGTCTCAAAGTTCAAAGTTGCTATGTGAATCCTTTGCTTATCATCCATAATATTATGCAATTCAAAATATTGCTTTGTTTGGTTCACCCAGGCGAAGACCTATGTTCCATGAAACTTCCTTAATTCAACCTTGGGATGGTTCACTCCTTTTGGACACCATCCATAAGTAACTCCATTGTTGGAGTTAAATCCCCCTGGAAAATTCTTATTATTGGAAAGTTGTTCAAACTGAATACTACCTTTATTTTCATGAGTCCCTTCATACACCTTATCAATTTTAGGGAGCCACCCATTTAATGATTTTATAATTATTTGTTCCATTTGTTCTAACTTTTCATCCATCTTCTATTCCAACCGTTCCATCTTCTTTTCATATGTTCCCTATTTTCATCCATATTCCTTTCCATTTATGTTTGAGTATTCATCAAATCGATATTTTTTACTAACCTGTCATTCAATTTGTTGATTTCAATATCCAATTTGAATAATTGGTTTTGTGTCTCCTCATTTTCTTCATAAGTCATGGAGGACCTTTTTGGAGGTTTAATTGGTGAAGTAAATTTTGGATCTTTCTTTGGAGCCATGGGAAAACATTATTGGGTCATAAGGACAAGGGAGTGTCAGTTGTTGTAGCTCTTTGATATATGTGTGGGTTCCAAAATAGTACTCATGCCAATATCTTAGGGCACTAACTAAGGAGGCTCAATTATGCCCTTAGTCGTACTACCCAACTACCCAGGTACTAGAGAGTGGTATCCCTAAGTGTTGTTCTCGATGTACTATAGAAACAAGACAAATGAATAGCTTATCTAAGTATGGTTTCAGGTATACCTAAGGGACTTCCTATATACCTAAAGTCACGTGGAAGTGAGATTATGTCTACAAGTACTATCTAATGGAGTACTACTCGAATGGGTACCAATAGGGGTTACTAGGGTTTTAGACCACATGAAACCATGTTCATTTCCTACATGTACTCTTCCCCAACTACATTTTTACCCGTTGAATGACAAATCCTATGTAATTTAAAGATGTTGGAACATGTCTCCAAAA
This sequence comes from Picea abies, assembly GCA_900067695.1. Taxonomy (NCBI): domain Eukaryota; kingdom Viridiplantae; phylum Streptophyta; class Pinopsida; order Pinales; family Pinaceae; genus Picea; species Picea abies. The sequence continues at coordinate 6,511 of CBVK0103768007.1, forward strand.
CTTTTTTTAAAAATGAGCTTGCTAACCACCGAAAAATCTCTTAAAATCACCAGAAATTAACTTGTGCAAAAAACCTAACTTTCACAGGCAATATATCATAAAATATAATGAGTCAAAATATGAAAATATTTCCACGTGTACATCACTATGTCAACTCAATATTATGAAAAATTCAAATTCTAAAACTACATCGAAAAAAAATTACAACTAAAATGCTAAGATGACTTTTTAAAACTGATTTTAGGATTAGTCACAAACCTTGTCTTCCATGGACTATATCTCCAAAAGTAAAGCAAAATAGAACCTAAAATTTTGACCATTTGTACTATGGAATTTCTCCTCGGTATCTACAAACTTTCACTATCTGAAACTACCTAGAAAAAAAGTTATAGCGAAAATTCCAATATGACTCGATTAAAACTAATTCCAAGATGAGTCACAAACCTTATATTTCATAGGCTATTTCTTCGAAATTGTAATGAACCGGACCTTGGAATTTTTATCACTTGTACATTGATATTTCACCTCGGTCTCATCAAAATTTCATTGTTTGAAACTTTCCCCAAAAAAGGATATAGCAAAAATGCTCATATGTCTTGATTAGAGGAGCAAAACCCTAGCATCGTAGCCCTGATACCAAATGTTATGAACCAAGCACCTTGAAAATGATAAAAGTCAATGAATACAGTCCACTTCGAGGGGAAAACCTCCTTTTACAATAAATTGAATGCCAAGACAATATATGATGATCCTAAAACTAGGTCTCCTAGGTATATATATAGGAGACAAAGGGTACAATTATAATGAAAGGTTCTATCCAACCTACCCATATAACAAATAAACTAATATTGAATTCTCATTGGGGCCTTAACAGAGGGGCCTAATGGCCTTAACAAAGATTCACTAATGTTCTCCATAGGGATGATAGATGATGTGTTTCTTGTATTTGAGTCAACCATGCAATGACAACCCTCCTTATAGCACCAAATTGGTTGATGGGGCAAACGACCCAACATTAATAATAGGGGTTTAATCCAAAAAGAGGCCCAATTAGACTCTTTTCTATTTGGTGTGGAAAACCCTCTAAATTAATGGTCCTTTCAATGAAATTTAAAATCTTTTTAATATTTTCTTAAAAAACAATAGAAATAATTAAAAAATCTAACTAGCTAACTTCTAATGAAAATACATAATGCTAACTAAAACTATTCAAATGTAAATGATTAAAAGTAGAAAGGTATGAAATCAACTGCATATTTGTTTATTAAGATTTAGAAATAGTTCTAAACCACTAAATGATACAAACTAATAGATATACTAGAATCTACTAAAGAATAATCTTTTGATAAAAAACATGGTATGATTTCACTTTAAATAAAATATATGTATTTATAGAAAAAGAGTTGAATAAGAAATATTAATATCATTATAGAATAATTTGAAACATATAAAATGATTCTTACATTACATCCCACGTTGTTGTAAAACCCATAATAGTTTATGATTCGGAATGAGCAAGAATCCACTTTCTTTAGAAAATTTCCTTTGCCCAAAGTTGGCTTTTCAATATTAAAAATATGCATAAATGGTTCTTACAAAATTGTTGAGTTCGAAAAGCCCTTCACCTATCTTTCTTTCTACTATCTATACATAATGGCAATTAGTTATAATAACTAACTTCATATTTAGAAACCTAGCTACTTGATGACCTAGGTGATTGGTCCTTAGTTAAGTCCTTTTTAAACTTTTCCTATTATTCAAATAGACTTTTACATAACTAGATATGGGGAAAAGCATGTTTGATTGAATGGGGTCAGCAAAATAAATAATCTCTTAGAAAAAAAATTATGAATTTATCTATTTTAAGAAAAGAAAGTTGGATACGCACTATGTTCTTATCCTCTTTTGTCATAAACTTTTCCATGTGACTTTTCTCAAATATGATATATTATGAATTTCACCTTTGTTCTCTTGAAGTAATTTCTCATAATATTCTAGTACTTGAGGTAGGAGAAAATCCTTCAATGGACCAAAAGAGGGACGTTGACATTTTTCTATAATATCTTCAACCCATTCATCTTGCACATGTCTTTGAGCCTTGTGAGATACTTCCCACCAATAAATAAGATTTTGTTCAATCTCATATATTTCTTCTTGAGTCAAGAATTTAAGAATTCTATATTAGGAGATTCCTCCTTAATCTTATTTTTTCATTTCTCTTACAAAGTCAAATTCTCATTAGGGTATTTTCTTGCGCAACTTTCTAATCGAACGTTCCCTTTGTATAAGATATATAGCTTTAAACTCAACACTTGTGGTTGGAAGGTTTTCTTGTAGGAATCGTTTATGATTTCTACATTTGTTGCATTCTCTTCAAGTGCATACTCAATAAATGTTGTCACTAATTTTGAATCTTATTTATTCTATTTAACTTTATTTTCAAGCAAGGTTGTTTTTTCTCATACTTGTGGATATCTATTTTTTCACTTTGAGCCTTATTTAAAGTAGCATGAGTTATTGCTAACCATGTTGATATCAATTTAGATAAGTCTTCTTGGTATGAGACCTCAACTTTAGTTGTACAAATTACAAAACTATTTAGATCGAATTTCTTTTTCTTCGTGTCTACTTGACAATTGTTTTTTTCCTTTTATTGTAAGCTATCAATTCCAAATCAGTGACATCATCTACATGATTATTTATGGGTGTATCTCCCCATGATAATAAATTCTCTAACTTGCTCAAGTCACCACTTTCTCAATCATGGCACTTTACCTTTATCCTTTTCACTAGTGCATGTTTTTTGCTTTGAATGACCAGGTCTTCCAAGTTTGATCAATCCAATCATCAAAGTTTAGCACTTTAATTTGTTGAGTGTCGTATTGTTCTTGAATTTCAAGTATATATTTTTTCTCTTGCTCACAACTATCATTCATCATCCCATTTTCTTTTGTTGCTTCTCCCAACTATCATTCCTCGTCCCATTTTCTTTTGTTGCTTCTCCCAACTTTTGTTTCTCTTCTTCTTTTATCTTAACCTTTGTTGTTACTTTGATCTTTCCTTCTACTTCCAACTTTTCTTTTTCTTTGGAAACCTTTTCTTATTAACTCTTTTCTTCATATACATTCTCTTTTTCTCCTTTTTCTTCTAGTTATGCTCTATGTTCTTCTTCCTTTTTCTTTAGATCTACCTCAATTTCTCCTCTTTTGTCTTTTGTTTTGCCATTTTAGGTTCGATAGTCTTTTGTCTTTCAACTTCAGCTTCTTGTTTGGCTTTCTTGTCTGCTTCTCTTTTTTCTTTCTCTGTCTTGTCATTCTTCTTCTTTTCTTCTAATTCCTCATCCTTTTGAGAGGATGAGCATTGTCCCATTTTGCTTGATTTTTTGTTGAAGTTGTTCCCATGAAAAAACATTCTCATAAACTTCTTCGTGTTACCATCTCTCATGAGCATATGGCCAAGTTATGTTCAATAATTGGCAATGCTTCAAGACTAAACCTTTAGTATTGTGCCTAATAAATAGTCCTTGAGGAAACTTATATTCCACCATAGCATTGGCTTCTTGTCTTGTAGCTTTGGAAGTTGTTAAACCATAATGGTCATTGGACATATTGTAAGGAATTAAACATCTTCTTCTATATTTTTTCAATGATGCATTGAATCCATGTAAAATAGTTTGATAGGTTATTTCTCCCAAGATAATATATTTGGCACATGACAAGGCAACAAGTGTGGAGGAGTAGTTACTCCATATATTCTCAAATAAGTATGTTGTTCTTGCAGGTACCGGTTTCTAATACTACTAAGCAACAACATTGCATCTTCTAATAACCTCGTATCATGTTTACAAACAATAACTTATAGAGAGGTGCAAAAAAGTTGTCAAATATTTGTGCATAATTCTTCTTATACTTGTTCTCCCACAAACTCTGACAATACACATGAAATGGATTGCTTGCAATGTTCCAAAACCAACTCATTCATGGGAAGGGATTACGGGCACATATAATATTCAATAAGCATGAGGCCATGTGAAATGTAGGAAAAATCTCAGAATTAGGTTGCTTATCCTTTTCCAGGGCTTTATGCATAAACTGAGATAAAATTGTTACCCAGTTAAATACAAAACCTCTTGACACCACAATGTGAACTACTAGAACCCACGCATCTTTAAAGTGAACGTAGTTTGGCTCACCATACAATATGTACATTGTGGACACGTCATAAATGTATGGATCTCTTATATTGGTAACTACATAGACACTATCACTCTTTGCAAAATATCTCTTTCCTTCAATCCACCAACCTGTTAATATTTTCTTAGCATCATTGTTGTTTTGAAATTGTTCCACCCATCCTATGATAATGTGGACTTGAGGCTCATATAATCGATAATACTTTAGAATCTCTCAAGGATGAAAGGAAGCCCATGTTTTCCTTATGATTGACCCACTATTAGTGTCTATGTGTTTTATAATCCATTCAATTGCCTCTAAACAAGGCACTATAGGGGTTTTGGCTGCTACATTATGGAGATGAGACCTTCTTATATTTGTGAAAATATTGTCATCTACATTTCTCTTTTCTCCTTTTTTTTTCTAGTTATGCTCTATGTTCTTCTTCCTTTTTCTTTAGATCTACCTCGATTTCTCCTCTTTTGTCTTTCGTTTTTCCTTTTTAGGTTCAATAGTCTTTTGTATTTCAACTTCAACTTCTTGTTTGGATTTCTTGTCTACTTCTCTTTTTTCTTTCTCAGTCTCTTCCTTCTTCTTCTTTTCTTCTAATTCCTTATCCTTTTGAGAGGATGAGCATTGTCCCATTTCGCTTCAATTTTTGTTGAAGTTGTTCCCATGAAACAACATTCTCATAAGCTTCTTCATGTTCCCATCTCTCATGAGCATATGGGCAAGCTATGTTCAATAATTGAATGTGCTTCAATACTAAACCTTTAGGATTGTGCCTTATAAATAGTCCTTGAGGAAACCTATATTCCACTATAGCATTGGCTTATTGTCTTGTAGCTTTGGAAGTGGTTAAACCATAATGGTCATTGGACATATTGTAAGGAATAAAACATCTTCTCCTATATTTTTTCAATGATGCATTGAATCCATGTAAAATAGTTCGATAGGTTATTTCTCCCAAGATAATCTATCTGGCACATGACAAGGCAACAAGTGTGGATGAGTAGTTACTCAGATTCTCAAATAAGTATGTTGTTCTTGCAAGTGCTAGTTTCTAATACTACTAAGAAACAACATTGCATCTTCTAATAACCTTGGGTCATGTTTACAAACAATAACTTATAGAGAGGTGCAAAAAAGTTGTCAAATATTTGTGCATAATTCTTCTTATACTTGTTCTCCCACAAACTTTGACAATACACATGAAATGGATTGCTTGCAATGTTCCAAAACCAACTCATTCCTGAGAAGGGATCACTAGCACATATAAGATTCAATAAGCAAGAGGCCATGTGAAATGTAGGAAAAATCACATAATTAGGTTGCTTAGCCTTTTCCAGGGCTTTATGCATAGACTGAGATAAAATTGTTACCCAATTAAATACAAAACATCTTGACACCACAATGTGAACCACTGGAACCCGTGCATCTTTAAAGTGAATGTAGTTTGGCTCACCATACAATATGTACATCATGGACATGGCATAAATGTATGGATCTCTTACATTGGTAACTACATAGATACCATCACTCTTTGAAAAATATCTCTTTCCTTCAATCCACAAACTTGTTAATATTTTCTTAGCATCATGATTTTTTTGAAATTGTTCCACCCATCCTATGATCATGTGGGCTTGAGGCTCATACAATCAATAATACTTTAGAAGTTGTCAAGGATGAAAGGAAGCCCATGTTTTCCTTATGAATGACCCACTATTAGTGTCTATGTGTTTTATAATCCATTCAATCACCTCTAAACAAGGAAATATAAGGGTTTTGGCTGCTATATTATGGAGATGAGACCTTCTTATATTTGTGAAAATATTGTTATCTACATTTCTATTAGATGTGTCACTTGGAGCAATTACTTCTGAGAAATCCTCTTCCTTAAATATCCTATAAATTTCTCCTCATCTAGGGAAATTCTAAGATCTAGTGCTTGATTATGTATCCCTAAAGATGGGTTTATCTGAGTTAATCTCATGTTTAGCCAATTCAATAATAGATATAAATGGCTTATTTAATAATAGATAACAATAATAATAATAATAATCTATTTTTAAGGTCACATCCAAGCCAGACACCAAATTGGTGTATGAGACCCCCTTGTTTTTGGGACAAGGGACCCCCTCCGCGCAGTGATTTTACTACTAAAGTCTATGGAGGTATACATACCCTACCCCCCTTTGTATTTGAACATGTGACCTCCAAGGAGGAAACACATGTTCTTAACCATTAGGCCCA